>JANJXV010001254.1:0-161744 GCA_024803745.1 Megascapheus bottae | reverse complement strand
GGGTTAGGGTTAGCATTAAGATTAAGTTTAGGGTTAGGGTAAGGATAAGGGTTAGATTTAGGGTTAGGGTTAGGGTTAGGGTTAAGGGTTAGGGTTAGGGTTAGGTATAGGGTAAAGGTAAGGGTAAGGGTTAGGGTTAGGGTGAGCGTTAGGGTTAAGGTTAGGTTTAGGGTTAGCTTTAGGGTTAGGTTTAGGGTTAGGGAAAGGGTAAGTGTTAGGGTTAGTGTTAGGGTTAGGGTTAGAGTAAGGGTTAGGGTTAGGGTTAGGGTTAGTATTAGGGGTAGGGTTAGGGTAAGGATTAGGTTTAGGGTTAGGGTGAGGGGTAGCATTAAGGTTAGGGTTAGGGTTAGGGTAAGGGTAAGGGTTAGGGAAAGGTTTAGTGTGAAGTTTAGGGTTAGGTTTAGGGTTAGGGAAAGGGTAAGTGTTAGGGTTAGTGTTAGGGTTAGGGTTAGAGTAAGGGTTAGGGTTAGGGTTAGGGTTAGGATTAGGGGTAGGGTTAGGGTAAGGATTAGGTTTAGGGTTACGGTGAGGGGTAGCATTAAGGTTAGGGTTAGGGTTAGGGTACGGGTAAGGGTTAGGGTTAGGGTTAGTGTTACGTTTAGGGATAGTGTAAGGGTTAGGGTTTGGGTTAGGTTTCGGTTTAAGGTTAGGGTTAGGGTTAGGGTTAGGGTTAGGAATATGGTTAGGGTTAGAGTAACGGTAAGGGTGAGGGTTAGGGTTAGGGTTAGGTTTAGGGTTAAGATTAGGGTTAGTGAAAGGGATAGGGTTCAGGTTATGGTTAGGGTTAGGGTAGGCATTAGGGTTAGGGAAAGGGTAAGGGTTATGGTTAGGGTTAGGGTTCAGGTTAGCATTAAGTTTAGAGTTAGGGTTAGGGTAAGGGTAAGGGTTAGATTTAGCGTTTGGTTTAGGTTTAGGGATAGGGTAAGGATTAGGTTTCGTGTTAGGGTTAGGGTTAGCATTAAGGTTAGGGTTAGGGTTAGGGTAAGGGTAAGGGTTAGATTTAGGGTTAGGGTTAGGGTTAGGGTTAGGGGTTAAGGTTAGGGTTAGGGTTAGGTTTAGGGTTAGGTTTAGGGTTAGGGAAAGGGTAATTGTTATGGTTAGTGTTAGGGTTAGGGTTAGGGTAAACGTTAGGGTTAGGGTTAGGGTTAGGATTAGGAGTAGGTTTAGGGTAAGGGTTAGGCTAAGGGTTAGGGTGAGGGGTAGCATTAAGGTTAGGGTTAGGGTTAGGGTAAGGGTAAGTGTTAGGGTTAGGGTTAGTGTTATGTTTAGGGTTAGGGTAAGGGTTAGGGTTTGGGTTAGGTTTCGGTTTAAGGTTAGGGTTAGGTTTAGGGATAGGGTTGAGGTTAGGATTGGGCTTAGGTTTAGCGTTAGGGTTAGGGTGAGGGTAAGATTTAGGGTTAGGGTTAGGGTTAGGGTTAGAGTTAGGGTTAGAGTTTGGTTAGGGGTAAGGGTTAGGGTTAGGGTTAGGGTTAGGGATAGGTTTAGGGTTAGGTTTAGGGTTAGGGTTAGGATTAGCGGTTAGGGTTAGGCTTAGGGTTAGGGTTAGGGTAAGGGTGAGGGTTAGAGTAAGGGTAAGGGTGAGGGTTAGGGTTATGCTGAGGGTTAGGGTTAGGTTTAGGGTTAGGGTTAGACTAAGGGTAAGGGTGAGGGTTTGGGTTAGTGTTAGGGTTAGGGTTTGGGAAAGTGTTAGGGTTAGGGTTAGGGTTAGGGTTTGGATTAGGGTAAGGATTAGGCTTAGAGTTAGGGTATGGGTTAGGGTTAGCGTTAGGGTTAAGGTTAGGGTTAGGGTAAGGATTAGGTTTCGGGTTAGGGTTAGGGTTAGCATTAAGGTTAGGGTTAGTGTAAGGGTAAGGGTTAGGGTTAGGTTTAGGTTTAGGGTTAAGGTTAGGGTAAGTCTAAGGGTTAGAGTTAGGGTTAGGATAGGGTTTAGGGGTAGGGTTAGGGTTAGAGTAAGGCTAAGGGTTAGATTTAGGGTTAGGTTTAGGGTTAGTGTTATGGTTATGGTTAGGGTTAGGTTAAGGGTTTGGGTTAGATGTAGGGTTAGGTTTAGGGTAAGGGTAAAGGTTAGGGTTAGGGTTAGGGTTAGGGTAAGGGTTATGGTTAGGGGTTTGGTTAGGGTTAGGGTTAGGTTTAGGGTATACGTTAGGGTTAGGGTTAGGGTAAAAGTTAGGGTTAGGGTTAGGGTAAGAGTAAGTGTGAGGTTTAGGGTTAGGGTTACGGTTAGGGTAAGGGTATGCATTAGGGTTAGTGTTAGGGTTGGGTTTAGTGTTGGCGTTAAGGTTACGGTTAGGTTAGGGTAAGGGTAAGGTTAGGTTTAGGGTTAGGGTTAGGGTTGGGTTTAAGGTTAGAGTTAGGGTAAGGGAAAGGGTTAGGGTTAGGGTTAGGGTTACCATAAAATTTAGGGTTAGGGTTAGTGGTAAGGTTAGCGTAAGGGTAAGAGTTAGGGATAGGGTTAGGGTTAGGTTAAGGGTTAGGGTTAGGGTTAGAGTAAGGGTTAGGGTTAGGATTAGCGTTAGGATTAGGTTTAGGGTTAGGGTTAGGGTAAGGGTTAGGGTTAGGGTTAGGGTTAGAGTTAGGATAAGGGTTAAGGTTACGGTTAGGGTAAGGGTAAGGGTAAGGGTAAGGGTTGGGGTTAGGGTTAGGGTTAGGGTAAAGTTTAGGGTTAGGGTAAGGGTTAGGGTTAGGGTTAGGATTAGGGTTAGCATTAAGGTTAGGGTTAAGGTTAGGGTTGGGGTTAGGGTAATGGTTAGGGTTAGGGTTAGAGTTAGGGTAAGGGTTAGGTTTAGGGTTAGGGTAAGGGTAAGGGTTAGGATTAGGGTTAGGGTTAATTTTAGGGTTAGAGTTAGGGTTAGGATTAGGGTTAGGGTTAGGCTTAGTGTAAGGATTAGTGTTAGGGTTAGGGATGGGGTTAGGTTTAGGTTTAATGTAAAGGTAAGGGTTAGGGTTAGGGTTAGGATTAGGGTTAGGGTTAGGGTTAAGGTTAGATTAGGATTAGGGTTAGGGTTAGGCTTAGGGTAAGGACTAGTGTTGGGGTTAGGGTTGGGGTTAGGGTTAGGGTTAGGGTAAGGGTAAGGGTTAGGGTTAGTGTTAGGGTTAGGGTTAGGTTTAGGGTTAGATTTGGGGTTAGGGTAAGGGTACAGTTTAGGTGTAGGCTTTGGTTTGGGGTTAGAGTTAGAGTAAGAGTAAGGGTTAGGGTTAGGGGTAGGTTTAAGGTTAGGGTTAGGGTTAGGGTTAGGCTAAGGGTTAGGGTTAGGTTTAGTGTAAGATTTAGGGTTAGCGTTAGGGTTAGGTTTAGAGGTAGGGTTAGGTTTAGGGGAAGGGTTAGGGTTAGGGTTAGGGTTAGGGTTAGGGTAATGGTTAGGGTTAGGGGTTAGGGGTTAGGGTTAGGGTTAGGGTAATGCTTAGGGTTAGGTTTAGGGTAAGTGTTAGTGTTATGGTTAGGGTTAGGGTAAAAGTTAGAGTTAGGGTTAGGTTTATGTTTAGGGTTAGGGTTATGGTTAGGGTAATGCTTAGGGTTAGGGTTAGGGTTAGGTTTAGGTTTAGGGTTAGGGTAAGGGTATGGGTTAGTGTTAGGTTTAGGTTCAGGGTTAGGGTTAGGGTAAGGGTTAGGGTTAGGGTTAGGGTTAGGATTAGGATTAGGGTTACGGTTAGGGTAAGGGTTAGGGTAAGGTTTAGGGTTAGGTTTAGGGTTAGTGTGAGCGTTAGGTTTAGGGTTAGGGTTAGGTGTTAGGTTTAGGGTTAGGGTTAGGGTTAGGGTAAGAGTTAGGGTTAGGTTTAGGGTAAGGGTTACGGTTAGGGTTAGGGTTAAGGTAAGGCTAAGCGTTAGAGTTTGGGTTAGGGTTAGGGTAAAGGTTAGGGTTAGGATTAGGGTTAGGGTGAACGTTAGGGTTAGGATTACGGTTAGGGGTTAGGGTTAGTGTTAGGTTTAGGGTAAGGGTTAGGGTTAGTGTTAGGGTTAGGGTTAAGGTTAGTGTAAGTCTAAGGGTTAGAGTTAGTGTTAGGATAAGGGTTAGGGTTAGGGTTAGGTTTAGGGTAAGGCTAAGGGTTAGAGTTAGCGTTAGGTTTAGGGTTAGGGTTAGGGGTTAGGTTAGCGTTAGGGTTAGGGTAAGAGTAAGGGTTAGGTTTAGGGTTAAGGTTTGGCTAAGTGTAAGGGTTAGGGTTAGGGTTAGGGTAAGGATAAGGGTTAGGGTTAGGGGTAGGTTTAAGGTTAGGGTTAGGGTTAGGGTTAGGCTAAGGGTTAGGGTTAGGTTTAGTGTAAGATTTAGGGTTAGGGTTAGGGTTAGGTTTAGAGGTAGGGTTAGGGTTAGGGTAAGGGTTAGGGTTGGGGTTAGGATTAGGGTTAGGGTAATGGTTAGGGTTAGGGGTTAGGGGTTAGGGTTAGGGTTAGGGTAAGCCTTAGGGTTAGGTTTAGGGTAAGGGTTAGTGTTATGGTTAGGGTTAGGGTAAAAGTTAGAGTTAGGGTTAGGTTTATGTTTAGGGTTACGGTTATGGTTAGGGTAATGGTTAGGGTTAGGGTTAGGGTTAGGTTTAGGTTTAGGGTTAGGGTAAGGGTATGGGTTAGGGTTAGGTTTAGGTTCAGGGTTAGGGTTAGGGTAAGGGTTAGGGTTAGGGTTAGGGTTAGGATTAGGATTAGGGTTACAGTTAGGGTAAGGGTTAGGTCTAGTGTTAGGGTGAGGGGTAGCATTAAGGTTAGGGTTAGGGTTAGGGTAAGGGTAAGGGTTAGGGTTAAGTTTAGAATTAGGTTTAGGGTCAGGGTAAGGGTTAGGTTTAGGGATTAGGGTTAGGGTTAGGATTAGGGTGAGGGTAAGGTTTAGGTTTTGGGTTAGGGTTAGGATTAGCGGTTAGCGTTAGGCTTAGGGTTAGGGTTATGGTAAGGGTTAGGGTTAGGGTTAGGGTAAGGGTAAGTGTTAGGTTTAGGGTTAGGGTTAGGGTTATCGTTAGGATAAGGGTTAGTGTTAGAGTTAAGGTTAGGGTTAGGGTTAGGTTTAGGGTTAGGTATAGGGTTAGGGTAAGTGTTAGGGTTAGGGATAGGATAAGGGTAAGGGTTAGGGTTAGGGTTAGGGCTTAGGGTTGGTGTTAGGGTTATGGTTAGATTTAGGGTTAGGGTTAGAATGAGGGTAAGGGTGAGGGTTAGGTTTAGGGTTAGGGTTAGGTTTAGGTTTAGGTTTAAGGTTAGGGTTAGGGAAAGGGTAGGGTTAGGGTTAGGGTGAGGGTTAGGGTAAGAATTAGGGTTAGGGTTAGAGTAAGGGTTAGGGTTACCGTTAGGGTATGGGTTAGGGTTATGGTTAGGTTCAGGGTTAGGGTTAGGGTAAGAGTTAGGTTTAGGTTTAGTGTTATGTTTAGGGTTAAGGTTAGGGTTAGGGTTAGGTTTCGGGTTAGGTTTAGGGTAAGGGGAAGGTTTAGGGTTAGGGTTAAGGTTAGGTTTGGGGTTATGGTTAGGGTAAGAGTAAGCATTAGGTTTACGGTTAGGGTACGGTTTAGGGTTAGGGTTAGGGATAGGGTTAGGTTTGGGGTTAGGGTTATGGTAAGGGTAAGGGTTAGGGTTAGGGTTAGGTTTAGGGATAGGGTTATGGTTAGGGTAAGCGTAAGGGTTAGGGTTAAGTGTAGGTTTAGGTTTAGATTTAGGGTTAGGGTAAGGATTATGGTTAGGTTAAGGTTAGGATTAGGGTTAATGTTAGGGTTAGGTTAAGGGTTAGGGTTAGGGTAAGGGTAAGGGTTAGGGTTAGGTTTAGGGTTGGGGTTAGGGTTAGGGTTAGGGTGAGGGTAAGGGTAAGGGTTAGGGTTAGGGTTAGGGTTAGGGTTAGGATTAGGGTAAGGGTTAGGATAAGGGTTAGTGTGAGGGGGAGCGTTATAGTATCGGTGAGGGTTAGGGGTTAGTGTTAGGGTTAGGGTTAGGTAAGGGTTAGGGTTAGGTTAAGGGTTAGGTTTAGGCTTAGGTTTAGGGTAAGGCTAATGGTTAGAGTTAGGATTAGGGTTAAGTAAGGGTTAGGGTTAGGGTTAGGGTTAGTGGTTAGGGTTAGGTTTACGGTTAGGTTTAGGGTTAGGGTAAGTTTTAGGGTTAGGGTTAGGGTTAGGGATAGAGTAAGATAAGGGTTAGGGTTAGTGTTAGGGGTTAGGGTTAGGGTTAGGGTTAGGGTTAGAGTAAGGGTAAGGGTGAGGGTTAGGGTTAGGTTTAGGGTTAGGGTTAAGGTTAGGGTTAGGAAAAGGGTTAGGGTTAGGGTTAGGGTAAGGATTAGGATTAGGGTTAGGGTAAGTGTTAGGGTTAGGCTTAGGGATAGGGTTAGCATTAAATTTAGGTTTAGGGTTAGGATAAAGTAAGGGTAAGATTTAGGGTTAGTGTTAGGGTTAGGGTAAGTATTAGGTTTAGGGTTAGCATTAAATTTAGTGTTAGATTTAGGGTAAGGGTAAGGGTTATATTTATGGTTAGTGTTAGGGTTAGAGTTAGGAGTTAGGGTCATTGTTAGGGTTAGGATTAGGTATAGGGTTAGGGTAATTGTAAGGGTTAGGGTTAGGTTTAGGCTTAGGGTTAAGTTTAGGGTTAGGGTTAAGGTTAGGGTAAGGGTAAGTGTCAGTGTTATGGTTAGGGTTAGGGTTAGGGGTTAGAGTTAGGGTTAGGGTTAGGGTTAGGGTAAGGGTAAGGGTTAGGGTTAGGGTTAGGGTTAGGTTAGGGAAAGGGTAAGGGTTAGGGTTAGGGTTAAGGTTAGGTTTGGGTTTAGGGTAGGGGTAAGGGTTAGGGTTAGGGTTTGGATTAGAGTAAGGGTCAGTGTTAAGGTTAGGTTTAGTGTTAGGGTTAGGTTTAGAGGTCGGGTTAGGTTTAGGGTTAGGTTTAAGGTTAGCATTAAAGTTAGTTTTAGGGATAGCGTAAGTGATAGGGTTAGGGTTAGGGTTACGGTTAGGTTAAGGGTAAGGGTTAGGGTTAGGGTTAGGGTTAGGGTTAGGATGACGGTTAGAGTTAGAGTAAGTGTAAGGGTGAATGTTAGGGTTAGGGTTAGGTTTAGGGTTAAGATTAGGGTTATGGAAAGGGTTAGGGTTCTGGTTAGGTTTAGGGTTAGGGTAGGCATTAGGGTTAGGGAAAGGGTAAGGGATAGGGTTAGGGTTAGGGTTCGGGTGAGCATTAAGTTTAGGGTTAGGGTTAGGGTAAGGGTAAGGGTTAGATTTAGGGTTAGGTTTAGGTTTAGGGTTAGGGTAAGGATTAGGTTTTGTGTTAGGGTTAGGGTTAGCATTAAGGTTAAGGTTAGGGTTAGGGTAAGGGTAAGGGTTAGATTTAGGGTTAGGGTTAGGGTTAGGGTTAAGGGTTAGGGTTAGGGTTAGGTATAGGGTAAAGGTAAGGGTAAGGGTTAGGGTTAGGGTGAGCGTTAGGGTTAAGGTTAGGGTTAGGGTTAGCTTTAGGGTTAGCTTTAGGGTTAGGGAAAGGGTAAGTGTTAGGGTTAGTGTTAGGGTTAGGGTTAGAGTAAGGGTTAGGGTTAGTATTAGGGGTAGGGTTAGGGTAAGGATTAGGTTTAGGGTTAGGGTGAGGGGTAGCATTAAGGTTAGGGTTAGGGTTAGGGTAAGGGTAAGGGTTAGGGAAAGGTTTAGTGTGAAGTTTAGGGTTAGGTTTAGGGTTAGGGAAAGGGTAAGTGTTAGGGTTAGTGTTAGGGTTAGAGTTAGAGTAAGGGTTAGGGTTAGGGTTAGGGTTAGGATTAGGGGTAGGGTTAGGGTAAGGGTAAGGGTTAGGGTTAGGTTTAGGGTTAGGGTTAAGGTTAGGGTAAGTCTAAGGGTTAGAGTTAGGGTTAGGATAGGGGTTAGGGGTAGGGTTAGGGTTAGGGTAAGGCTAAGGTTTAGATTTAGGGTTAGGTTTAGGGTTAGTGTTAGGGTTAGGGTTAGGGTTAGGTTAAGGGTTTGGGTTAGATATAGGGTTAGGTTATGGTAAGGGTAAGGGTTAGGGTTAGGGTTAGGGTTAGGGTAAGGGTTATGGTTAGGGGTGTGGTTAGGGTTAGGGTTAGGTTTAGGGTATACGTTAGGGTTAGGGTTAGGGTAAAAGTTAGGGTTAGGGTTAGGGTAAGAGTAAGTGTGAGGTTTAGGGTTAGGGTTACGGTTAGGGTAAGGGTAAGCGTTAGGGTTAGTGTTAGGGTTGGGTTTAGTGTTGGCGTTAAGGTTATGGTTAGGTTAGGTTAAGGGTAAGGTTAGGTTTAGGGTTAGGGTTAGGGTTGGGTTTAAGGTTAGAGTTAGGGTAAGGGAAAGGGTTAGGGTTAGGTTTAGGGTTAGGGTTAGCATAAAATTTAGGGTTAGGGTTAGTGGTAAGGTTAGCGTAAGGGTAAGAGTTAGGGATAGGGTTAGGGTTAGGTTAAGGGTTAGGGGTAGGGTTAGGGTTAGAGTTAGGATAAGGGTTAGGGTTAGGGTTAGGGTAAGGGTAAGGGTAAGGGTTGGGGTTAGGGTTAGGGTTAGGATAAGGGTTAGGGTTAGGGTTAGGGTAAGGGTAAGGGTAAGGGTTGGGGTTAGGGTTAGGGTTAGGGTAAAGTTTAGGGTTAGGGTAAGGGTTAGGGTTAGGGTTAGGATTAGGGTTAGCATTAAGGTTAGGGTTAAGGTTAGGGTTGGGGTTAGGGTAATGGTTAGGGTTAGGGTTAGAGTTAGGGTAAGGGTTAGGTTTAGGGTTAGGGTAAGGGTAAGGGTTAGGATTAGGGTTAGGGTTAAGTTTAGATTTAGAGTTAGGGTTAGGATTAGGGTTAGGGTTAGGCTTAGGGTAAGGATTAGTGTTAGGGTTAGGGTTGGGGTTAGGTTTAGGTTTAATGTAAAGGTAAGGGTTAGGGTTAGGATGAGGTTTAGGGTTAGGGTTAGGGTTAGGATTAGGGTTAGGGTTAGGCTTAGGGTAAGGATTAGTGTTGGGGTTAGGGTTGGTTTTAGGGTTAGGGTTAGGGTAAGCGTAAGGGTTAGGGTTAGGGTTAGGGGTTAGGGTTAGGGTTAGGGTTAGATTTAGGATTAGGGTAAGGGTACGGTTTAGGTTTAGGCTTTTGTTTGGGGTTAGAGTTAGGGTAAGAGTAAGGGTTAGGGTTAGGGTTAGGGTTAGGGTCAGGCTTAGGGTTAGGCTAAGGGTTAGATTTAGGGTTAGGGTAAGGGCTAGGGTTAGGGTTAGGGTTAGGTTAAGACTAAGGGTTAGATTTAGGGTTAGGGTTAGGGTTAGGGTTAGGGTAAGTGTAAGTGTAAGGTTTAGGGTTAAGGTTAGGATAAGTGTAAGGGTTAGGGTTAGGGTTAGGGTTAGAGTTAAGGTTAGGGTTAGTGTTAGGGTTAGGGTTAGGGTTAGGGTAAGGGTAAGGGTTAGGTTTAGGTTTAGGGTTATGGTAAGGGTTAGGTTTACGGGTTGGGTTTAGGGTTAGGGTTAGGGTTAGGTTTAAGGTTAGCATTAAGTTAGTTTTAGGGATAGCGTAAGGGTAAGGGTTAGGGTTAGGGTTAGGTTAAGGTAAGGGTTACGGTTAGGGTTAGGGTTAGGGTTAGGATGACGGTTAGAGTTAGAGTAAGTGTAAGGGTGAATGTTAGGGTTAGGGTTAGGTTTAGGGTTAAGATTAGGGTTAGGGAAAGGGTTAGGGTTCGGGTTAGGTTTAGGGTTAGGGTAGGCATTAGGGTTAGGGAAAGGGTAAGGGATAGGGTTAGGGTTAGGGTTCGGGTTAGCATTAAGTTTAGGGTTAGGGTTAGGGTAAGGGTAAGGGTTAGATTTAGGGTTAGGTTTAGGTTTAGGGTTAGGGTAAGGATTAGGTTTTGTGTTAGGGTTAGGGTTAGCATTAAGGTTAAGGTTAGGGTTAGGGTAAGGGTAAGGGTTAGATTTAGGGTTAGGGTTAGGGTTAGGGTTAAGGGTTAGGGTTAGGGTTAGGTATAGGGTAAAGGTAAGGGTAAGGGTTAGGGTTAGGGTGAGCGTTAGGGTTAAGGTTAGGGTTAGGGTTAGCTTTAGGGTTCGCTTTAGGGTTAGGGAAAGGGTAAGTGTTAGGGTTAGTGTTAGGGTTAGGGTTAGAGTAAGGGTTAGGGTTAGTATTAGGGGTAGGGTTAGGGTAAGGATTAGGTTTAGGGTTAGGGTGAGGGGTAGCATTAAGGTTAGGGTTAGGGTTAGGGTAAGGGTAAGGGTTAGGGAAAGGTTTAGTGTGAAGTTTAGGGTTAGGTTTAGGGTTAGGGAAAGGGTAAGTGTTAGGGTTAGTGTTAGGGTTAGAGTTAGAGTAAGGGTTAGGGTTAGGGTTAGGGTTAGGATTAGGGGTAGGGTTAGGGTAAGGGTAAGGGTTAGGGTTAGGTTTAGGGTTAGGGTTAAGGTTAGGGTAAGTCTAAGGGTTAGAGTTAGGGTTAGGATAGGGGTTAGGGGTAGGGTTAGGGTTAGGGTAAGGCTAAGGTTTAGATTTAGGGTTAGGTTTAGGGTTAGTGTTAGGGTTAGGGTTAGGGTTAGGTTAAGGGTTTGGGTTAGATATAGGGTTAGGTTATGGTAAGGGTAAGGGTTAGGGTTAGGGTTAGGGTTAGGGTAAGGGTTATGGTTAGGGGTGTGGTTAGGGTTAGGGTTAGGTTTAGGGTATACGTTAGGGTTAGGGTTAGGGTAAAAGTTAGGGTTAGGGTTAGGGTAAGAGTAAGTGTGAGGTTTAGGGTTAGGGTTACGGTTAGGGTAAGGGTAAGCGTTAGGGTTAGTGTTAGGGTTGGGTTTAGTGTTGGCGTTAAGGTTATGGTTAGGTTAGGTTAAGGGTAAGGTTAGGTTTAGGGTTAGGGTTAGGGTTGGGTTTAAGGTTAGAGTTAGGGTAAGGGAAAGGGTTAGGGTTAGGTTTAGGGTTAGGGTTAGCATAAAATTTAGGGTTAGGGTTAGTGGTAAGGTTAGCGTAAGGGTAAGAGTTAGGGATAGGGTTAGGGTTAGGTTAAGGGTTAGGGGTAGGGTTAGGGTTAGAGTTAGGATAAGGGTTAGGGTTAGGGTTAGGGTAAGGGTAAGGGTAAGGGTTGGGGTTAGGGTTAGGGTTAGGATAAGGGTTAGGGTTAGGGTTAGGGTAAGGGTAAGGGTAAGGGTTGGGGTTAGGGTTAGGGTTAGGGTAAAGTTTAGGGTTAGGGTAAGGGTTAGGGTTAGGGTTAGGATTAGGGTTAGCATTAAGGTTAGGGTTAAGGTTAGGGTTGGGGTTAGGGTAATGGTTAGGGTTAGGGTTAGAGTTAGGGTAAGGGTTAGGTTTAGGGTTAGGGTAAGGGTAAGGGTTAGGATTAGGGTTAGGGTTAAGTTTAGATTTAGAGTTAGGGTTAGGATTAGGGTTAGGGTTAGGCTTAGGGTAAGGATTAGTGTTAGGGTTAGGGTTGGGGTTAGGTTTAGGTTTAATGTAAAGGTAAGGGTTAGGGTTAGGATGAGGTTTAGGGTTAGGGTTAGGGTTAGGATTAGGGTTAGGGTTAGGCTTAGGGTAAGGATTAGTGTTGGGGTTAGGGTTGGTTTTAGGGTTAGGGTTAGGGTAAGCGTAAGGGTTAGGGTTAGGGTTAGGGGTTAGGGTTAGGGTTAGGGTTAGATTTAGGATTAGGGTAAGGGTACGGTTTAGGTTTAGGCTTTTGTTTGGGGTTAGAGTTAGGGTAAGAGTAAGGGTTAGGGTTAGGGTTAGGGTTAGGGTCAGGCTTAGGGTTAGGCTAAGGGTTAGATTTAGGGTTAGGGTAAGGGCTAGGGTTAGGGTTAGGGTTAGGTTAAGACTAAGGGTTAGATTTAGGGTTAGGGTTAGGGTTAGGGTTAGGGTAAGTGTAAGTGTAAGGTTTAGGGTTAAGGTTAGGATAAGTGTAAGGGTTAGGGTTAGGGTTAGGGTTAGAGTTAAGGTTAGGGTTAGTGTTAGGGTTAGGGTTAGGGTTAGGGTAAGGGTAAGGGTTAGGTTTAGGTTTAGGGTTATGGTAAGGGTTAGGTTTACGGGTTGGGTTTAGGGTTAGGGTTAGGGTTAGGTTTAAGGTTAGCATTAAGTTAGTTTTAGGGATAGCGTAAGGGTAAGGGTTAGGGTTAGGGTTAGGTTAAGGTAAGGGTTACGGTTAGGGTTAGGGTTAGGGTTAGGATGACGGTTAGAGTTAGAGTAAGTGTAAGGGTGAATGTTAGGGTTAGGGTTAGGTTTAGGGTTAAGATTAGGGTTAGGGAAAGGGTTAGGGTTCGGGTTAGGTTTAGGGTTAGGGTAGGCATTAGGGTTAGGGAAAGGGTAAGGGTTAGGGTTAGGGTTCGGGTTAGCATTAAGTTTAGGGTTAGGGTTAGGGTAAGGGTAAGGGTTAGATTTAGGGTTAGGTTTAGGTTTAGGGTTAGGGTAAGGATTAGGTTTTGTGTTAGGGTTAGGGTTAGCATTAAGGTTAAGGTTAGGGTTAGGGTAAGGGTAAGGGTTAGATTTAGGGTTAGGGTTTGGGTTAGGGTTAAGGGTTAGGGTTAGGGTTAGGTATAGGGTAAAGGTAAGGGTAAGGGTTAGGTTTAGGGTGAGGGTTAGGGTTAAGGTTAGGGTTAGGGTTAGCTTTAGGGTTAGGTTTAGGGTTAGGGAAAGGGTAAGTGTTAGGGTTAGAGTTAGGGTTAGGGTTAGAGTAAGGGTTAGGTTTATGGTTAGGGTTAGGATTAGGGGTAGGGTTAGGGTAAGGATTAGGTTTAGGGTTAGGGTGAGGGGTAGCATTAAGGTTAGGGTTAGGGTTAGGGTAAGGGCAAGGGTTAGGGTTAGGGTTAGTGTTAAGTTTAGGGTTAGGTTTGGGTTAGGGATAGGGTAAGTGTTAGGGTTAGTGTTAGGGTTAGGGTTAGAGTAAGGGTTAGGGTTAGGGTTAAGGTTAGGATTAGGGTAGGGTTAGGGTAAGGATTAGGTTTAGGGTTAGGGTGAGGGGTAGCATTAAGGTTACGGTTAGGGTTAGGGTACGGGTAAGGGTTAGGGTTAGGGTTAGTGTTACGTTTAGGGTAAGGGTAAGGGTTAGGGTTAGGGTTAGGGTTAGGATTACGGTTAGGGTTAGAGTAACGGTAAGGGTGAGGGTTAGGGTTAGGGTTAGTTTTAGGGTTAAGATTAGGGTTAGGGAAAGGGTTAGGGTTCAGGTTATGGTTAGGGTTAGGGTAGGCATTAGGGTTAGGGAAAGGGTAAGGGTTATGGTTAGGGTTAGGGTTCAGGTTAGCATTAAGTTTAGAGTTAGGGTTAGGGTAAGGGTAAGGGTTAGATTTAGCGTTTGGTTTAAGTTTAGGGTTAGGGTAAGGATTAGGTTTCATGTTAGGGTTAGTGTTAGCATTAAGGTTAGGGTTAGGGTTAGGGTAAGGGTAAGGGTTAGATTTAGGGTTAGGGTTAGGGTTAGGGTTAGGGGTTAAGGTTAGGGTTAGGGTTAGGTTTAGGGTTAGGTTTAGGGTTAGGGAAAGGGTAATTGTTAGGGTTAGTGTTAGGGTTAGTGTTAGGGTAAGGGTTAGGGTTGGGATTAGGGTTAGGATTAGGAGTAGGTTTAGGGTAAGGGTTAGGGTTAGGGTTAGGGTGAGGGGTAGCATTAAGGTTAGGGTTAGGGTTAGGGTAAGGGTAAGGTTTAGTGTTAGGGTTAGTGTTACGTTTAGGTTTAGGGTAAGGGTTAGGGTTTGGGTTAGGTTTGGGTTTAAGGTTAGGGTTAGGGTTAGGGATAGGGTTGAGTTTAGGATTGGGTTTAGGTTTAGCGTTAGGGTTAGGATGAGGGTAAGAGTTAGGGTTCGAGTTAGGATTAGGGTTAGCATTAAGGTTAGGGTTAAGGTTATGGTTGGGGTTAGGGTAATGGTTAGGGTTAGGGTTAGGGTTAGAGTTAGGATAAGGGTTAGGTTTAGTTTTAGGGTAAGGGTAAGGGTTAGGATTAGTGTTAGGGTTAAGTTTAGGGTTAGAGTTAGGGTTAGGATTAGGGTTAGGGTTAGGCTTAGGGTAAGAATTAGTGTTAGGGTTAGGGTTGGGGTTAGGTTTAGGTTTAATGTAAAGGTAAGGGTTAGGGTTAGGATTAGGTTTAGGGTTAGGATTAGGGTTAGGATTAGGGTTAGGGTTAGGCTTAGGGTAAGGACTAGTGTTAGGGTTAGGGTTGGGGTTAGGGTTAGGGTTAGGGTTAGATTTATTGTTAGGGTAAGGGTACGGTTTAGGTTTAGGGTTTGGTTTGGGGTTAGAGTTAGGGTAAGAGTAAGGGTTAGGGTTAGGGTTAGGGTTAGGTTCAGTGTTAGGGTTAGGCTAAGGGTTAGATTTAGGGTTAGGGTAAGGGCTAGGGTTAGGGTTAGGGTTGGATTAGGACTAAGGGTTAGATTTAGGATTAGGGTTAGGGTTAGGGTTAGGGTAAGTGTAAGTGTAAGGTTTAGGGTTAAGGTTAGGATAAGGGTCAGGGTTAGGGTTAGGGTTAGGGTTAGAGTTAAGGTTAGGGTTAGTGTTAGGGTTAGGGTTAGGGTTAGGGTAAGGGTGAGGGTTAGGGTTAGGTTTAGGGTTACCGTAAGGGTTAGGTTTACGAGTTGGGGTTAGGGTTAGGGTTAGGGTTAGGTTTAAGGTTAGCACTAAGGTTAGTTTTAGGGATAGCGTAAGTGTAAGGGTTAGGGTTAGGGTTAGGTTAAGGGTAAGGGTTACGGTTAGGGTTAGGGTTAGGGTTAGGATGACGGTTAGAGTTAGAGTAAGTGTAAGGGTGAATGTTAGGGTTAAGATTAGGGTTAGGGAAAGGGTTAGGGTTCGGTTTAGGTTTAGGGTTAGGGTAGGCATTAGGGTTAGGGAAAGGGTAAGGGTTAGGTTTAGGGTTAGGGTTCGGGTTAGCATTAAGTTTAGGGTTAGGGTTAGGGTAAGGGTAAGGGTTAGATTTAGGGTTAGGTTTAGGTTTAGGGTTAGGGTAAGGATTAGGTTTTGTGTTAGGGTTAGGGTTAGCATTAAGGTTAAGGTTAGGGTTAGGGTAAGGGTAAGGGTTAGATTTAGGGTTAGGGTTAGGGTTAGGGTTAAGGGTTAGGGTTAGGGTTAGGTATAGCGTAAAGGTAAGGGTAAGGTTTAGGGTTAGGGTGAGGGTTAGTGTTAGGGTTAGGGTTACAGTAAGGGTTAGGGTTAGTATTAGGGGTAGGGTTAGGGTAAGGATTAGGTTTAGGGTTAGGGTGAGGGGTAGCATTAAGATTAGGGTTAGGGTTAGGGTTAGGGTTAGGATTAGGTGTAGGGTAAGGGTTATGGTTAGGGGTTTGATTAGGGTTAGGGTTAGGTTTAGGATAAACGTTAGGGTTTGGTTAGGGTTAGGGTTAGGGTAAGGGTGAGGGTTAGAGTAATGGTAAGGGTGAGGGTTAGGGTTATGGTTAGGGTTAGGGTTAGGTTTGGGGTTAGGGTTAGACTAAGGGTAAGGGTGAGGGTTAGGGTAAGGGTTAGGTTTAGGGTTAGGGTTTGGGTTAGGGTAAGGATTAGGCTTAGAGTTAGGGTATGGGTTAGGGTTAGAGTTAGGGTTAAGGTTAGGGTTAGGGTAAGGATTAGGTTTCGGGTTTGGGTTAGGGTTAGCATTAAGGTAAGGGTTAGTGTAAGGGTAAGGGTTAGGGTTAGGTTTAGGGTTAGGGTTAAGGTTAGGGTAAGTCTAAGGGTTAGAGTTAGGGTTAGGATAGGGGTTAGGGTTAGGGTTAGGGTTAGGGTTAGGGTTAGGTTTAGGGTTAGGGTTAGGATTAGAGGTAGAGTTAGGGTTAGGGTAAGGGTAAGGGTTAGGGTTAGGGTTAGGGTTAGCATTAAGGTCAGGGTTAGGGTTAGGGTTAGGATTAGGGTAGGGTTAGGGTAAGGATTAGGTTTAGGGTTAGGCTGAGGGGTAGCATTAAGGTCAGGGTTAGGGTTAGGGTAAGGGTAAGGGTTAGGGTTAGGGTTAGTGTTACGTTTAGGGTAAGGGTAAGGGTTAGGGTTTGGGTTAGGTTTCGGTTTAAGGTTAGGGTTAGGGTTAGGGTTAGGGTTAGGTTTATGGTTAGGGTTAGAATAACGGTAAGGGTGAGGGTTAGGGTTAGGATTATGGTTAGGGTTAGAATAACGGTAAGGGTGAGGGTTAGGGTTAGGGTTAGGTTTAGGGTTAAGATTAGGGTTAGGGAAAGGGTTAGGGTTCAGGTTATGGTTAGGGTTAGGGTAGGCATTAGGGTTATAGGAAAGGGTAAGGGTTATGGTTAGGGTTAGGGTTCAGGTTAGCATTAAGTTTAGAGTTAGGGTTAGGGTAAGGGTAAGGGTTAGATTTAGCGTTTGGTTTAGGTTTAGGGTTAGGGTAAGGATTAGGTTTCGTGTTAGGGTTAGGGTTAGCATTAAGGTTAGGGTTACGGTTAGGGTAAGGGTAAGGGTTAGATTTAGGGTTACTGTTAGGGTTAGGGTTAGGGGTTAAGGTTAGGGTTAGGGTTAGGTTTAGGGTTGGGGAAAGGGTAATTGTTAGTGTTAGTGTTAGGGTTAGTGTTAGGGTAAGGGTTAGGGTTAGGGTTAGGATTAGGAGTAGGTATAGGGTAAGTGTTAGGGTTAGGGTTAGGGTGAGGGGTAGCATTAAGGTTAGGGTTAGGGTTAGGGTAAGGGTAAGAGTTAGGGTTAGGGTTAGTGTTACGTTTAGGGTTAGGGTAAGGGTTAGGGTTTGGGTTAGGTTTGGGTTTAACGTTAGGGTTAGGGTTAGGGATAGGGTTGAGTTTAGGATTGGGTTTAGGTTTAGCGTTAGGGTTAGGGTGAGGGTAAGAGTTAGGGTTAGGGTTAGGGTTAGGGTTAGAGTTAGGGTTAGAGTTTGGTTAGGGGTAAGGGTTAGGGTTAGGGTTAGGGTTAGGGTTAGGGATAGGTTTAGGGTTAGGGTTAGGATTAGCGGTTAGGGTTAGGCTTAGGGTTAGGGTTAGGGTAAGGGTGAGGGTTAGAGTAAGGGTAAGGGTGAGGGTTAGGTTTAGGGTTAGGGTTAGGGTTAGGTTTAGGGTTAGGGTTAGACTAAGGGTAAGGGTGAGGGTTAGGGTTAGTGTTAGGTTTACGTTTAGGGAAAGTGTTAGGGTTTGGGTTAGGGTTAGGGTTTGGATTAGGGTAAGGATTAGGCTTAGAGTTAGGGTATGGGTTAGGGTTAGAGTTAGGGTTAAGGTTAGGGTTAGGGTAAGGATTAGGTTTCGGGTTAGGGTTAGGGTTAGCATTAAGGTTAGGGTTAGTGTAAGGGTAAGGGTTAGGGTTAGGTTTAGGGTTAGGGTTAAGGTTAGGGTAAGTCTAAGGGTTAGAGTTAGGGTTAGGATAAGGGTTAGGGGTAGGGTTAGGGTTAGGGTAAGGCTAAGAGTTAGAGTTAGGGTTAAGTTTAGGGTTAGTGTTAGGGTTAGGGTTAGGGTTAGGTTAAGGGTTTGGGTTAGATGTAGGGTTAGGTTTAGGGTAAGGGTAAGGGTTAGGGTTAGGGTTAGGGTAAGGGTTATGGTTAGGGGTTTGGTTAGGGTTAGGGTTAGGTTTAGGGTAAACGTTAGGGTTAGGGTTAGGGTAAAAGTTAGGGTTAGGGTTAGGGTAAGGGTAAGTGTGAGGTTTAGGGTTAGGGTTACGGTTAGGGTAAGGGTAAGCGTTAGGGTTAGGGTTAGGGTTGGGTTTAGTGTTGGCGTTAAGGTTACGGTTAGGTTAGGGTAAGGGTAAGGTTAGATTTAGGGTTAGGGTTAGGGTTGGGTTTAAGGTTAGAGTTAGGGTAAGGGAAAGGGTTAGGGTTAGGGTTAGGGTTAGGGTTAGCGTAAAATTTAGGGTTAGGGTTAGTGGTAAGGTTAGGGTAAGGGTAAGAGTTAGGGATAGGGTTAGGGTTAGGTTAAGGGTTAGGGTTAGGGTTAGGGTTAGAGTAAGGGTTAGGGTTAGGATTAGCGTTAGTGTTAGGTTTAGGGTTAGGGTTAGGGTAAGGGTTAGGGTTAGAGTTAGGGTTAGGGTTAGGGTTAGAGTTAGGATAAGGGTTAGGGTTAGGGTTAGGGTAAGGGTTAGGGTAAGGTTTGGGGTTAGGGTTAGGGTTAGGGTTAGGATTAGGGTTAGCATTAAGGTTAGGGTTAAGGTTAGGTTTGGGGTTAGGGTAATGGTTAGGGTTAGGGTTAGGGTTAGAGTTAGGATAAGCGTTAGGTTTAGTTTTAGGGTAAGGGTAAGGGTTAGGATTAGGGTTAGGGTTAAGTTTATGGTTAGAGTTAGGGTTAGGATTAGGGTTAGGGTTAGGCTTAGGGTAAGGATTAGTGTTAGGGTTAGGGTTGGGGTTAGGTTTAGGTTTAATGTAAAGGTAAGGCTTAGGGTTAGGATTAGGGTTAGGGTTAGGGTTAGGATTAGGGTTAGGGTTAGGCTTAGGGTAAGGACTAGTGTTAGGGTTAGGGTTGGGGTTAGGGTTAGGGTTAGGGTTAGATTTAGGGTTAGGGTAAGGGTACGGTTTAGGTTTAGGGTTTGGTTTGGGGTTAGAGTTAGGGTATGAGTAAGGGTTAGTGTTAGGTTTAGGGTTAGGGTTAGGGTTAGGGTTTTTGTAAGGGTTAGGGTTAGGGTTAGGGTAAGGGTTAGGCTTAGGATTTAGTGTTAGGGTTATGGTTAGACTAAGGGTTAGATTTAGGGTTAGGGTAAGGGCTAGGGTTAGGGTTAGGTTAAGACTAAGGGTTAGATTTATGGTTAGGGTTAGAGTTAGGGTGAGGGCTAGGGTAAGGGTACGTGTAAGGTTTAGGGTTAAGGTTAGGATAAGGGTAAGGGTTAGGGTTAGGGTTAGGGTTAGACTTAAGATTAGGGTTAGTGTTAGGGTTAGGGTTAGTGTTAGGGTAAGGGTAAGGGTTAGGGTTACGGTTAGGGTTAGGGTTAGGGTAAAGTTACGGTTTAGGTTTAGGGTTAGGGTTAGGGTTAGGGGTTAGGGTTATGGTTAGGGCTAGATTTAGGGTTAGGGTAAGGGTACGGTTTAGGGTTAGGTTTAGGGTTATGGTGATGGATAGGTTTGGTTTAGGGTTAGGGTTAGGGTTAGGGTTAGGGTTAGGTTTGGGTTAGGGTTAGGTGTAGGGTTAGGGATACGTTTGGGTTTAGGGTTAGCGTAAGGGTTAGAGTTAGGGTAAAGATTAGGGTTAGGTTTAGATTTAGGGTTAGGGTAAGGGCACGGTTTATGGTTTGGGTTAAGTTTGGGATTAGGGTTAGGGTTAGGGTAAAGCTTAGGGTTAGGGTTAGGTTAGGGTAAGGGTAAATGTTAGGATTAGGGTCAGGGTTAGGGTTAGGTTTAGTGTTAGGGTTAGGGTTAGGGTTAGTGTTAGGGTTAGTGTTTGGTTTAGGGTTAGGGTTACGGTAAGGGTAAGGGTTAGGGTTAGGGTTAGGTTTAGGGTAAGGGTAAGAGTTAGGATTAATGTTAGGTTTAGGGTTAGGGTTAGGGTTAGGGTAAGGGTTAGAGTTAGGGTTAGGGTTAAGTTTAGGGTTAGTGTTAGGGTTAGGGTTAGGGTAAGGGTTATGGTTAGGGTTAGTGTTAGGGTTAGGGTTAAGGTTATGGTTAGTGTTAGGGTTAGGCTAAGTGTTAGGGTTAGTTTTAGGGTAATGGTTGGGGTCAGGGTTAGGGTTAGTGTTAGGGTCAATTTTAGGGTTAGGGTAAGGGTTAGGGTTAGGGTTAGGATTAGGGTTAGCATTAAGCTTAGGGTTAGGGTTAGGGTTGGGGTTAGGGTAATGGTTAGGGTTAGGTTTAGGGTTAGGCTTAGGATAAGGGTTAGGTTTAGGGTTAGGGTAAGGGTAAGGGTTAGGATTAGGGTTAGGTTTAAGTTTAGTGTTAGGTTTAGGGTTAGGGTTAGGATTAGGTTTAGGGTTAGGCTTAGGGTAAGGATTAGTGTTAGGGTTAGGGTTGGGGTTAGGTTTAGGGTTAATGTAAGGGTAAGGGTTAGGGTTAGGATTAGGGTTAGGGTTAGGGTTAGGGTTAGGGTTAGGCTTAGGGTACGGACTTGTGTTAGGGTTAGGGTTGGGGTTAGGTTTAGGGTTAATGTAAGGGTAAGGGTTAGGGTTAGGATTAGGGTTAGGGTTAGGGTTAGGGCTTAGGGTAAGGGTTTTGGTTAGATTTAGGTTTAGGGTAAGGGTACGGTATAGGTTTAGGGTTTGGTTTGGGGTTAGGGTTAGGGTAAGAGTAAGGGTTAGTGTTAGGGTTAGGGTTAGGGTTAGGGTTAGGTTTAGGGTTAGGGTTAGAGGTAGAGTTAGGGTTAGGGTAAGGGTAAGGGTTAGGGTTAGGTTTAGGGTTAGGGTAAATATTAGGATTAAGGTAACGGTTATGGTTAGGGTTAGGTTTAGTGTTAGCATTAAGGTCAGGGTTAGGGTTAAGGTTAGGGTAAGGATAAGGGTTAGGATTAGGGTTACTGTAATGGTAAGGGTTAGGGTTCGGGTTAAGTTTAGGGTTAGGGTTAGGATTAGGGTTAGGGTTAGGGTAAGGGTAAGGGTTAGGGTTAGGTTTAGGGTTAGGGTTAAGATTATGTTTAGTGTTAGGGATAGGCTAAGGGTTAGGGTAAGGTTTAGGGTAAGGGTTAGGGTTTGGGTTAGTGTTAGGGTTAGAGTTAGGGTTAGGGTTAGGGTAAGGGAAAGGGTTAGGGTTAGGGTAGGGTTAGGGTAAGGGTTAGGGTTAGGGGTTAGTGTTAGGTTTAGGGTAAGGCTTAGGGATAGGGGTAAGAGTTAGGGTTAGGGTTAGTGTAAGGGTTAGGGTTATGGTTAGGGTTAGGATAAGGGTTAGGGTTAAGGTTAGGGTTAGGGCAAGGGTAAGTGTTAAGTTTAGGGTTAGGGTTAACGTTAGGGTTAGGGTAAGGGTAAGGGTTAGCGTTAGGGTTAGGTTTAGGTTTAGGGTTGGGGTTAGGGTTATGGTTAGGGTTAGGGTAAGGGTTAGGGTTAGGGTTAGCGTTAGGGCAATGGTAAGTGTTAGGGTTAGGGTTAGGGTTAGCGTTAGGGTTAGGGTAAGGGTAAGGGTTAGCATTAGGGTTAGGTTTAGGTTTAGGGTTGGGGTTAAGGTTAGGGTTAGGGTAAGGGTAAGGGTAAGGGTTAGGGTTGGGGTAAGTTTAGGTTTAGGGTTAGGGTTAGGGTTATGATTAGGGTTAGGTTTAGATTTAGGGTTAGGCGTAGGGTAAAGGTAAGGGTTAGGGTTAGGTTTAGGGTTAGGGTTAAGGTTAGGGTTAGGGTTAGGGTTGGGGAAAGGGTAAGGGTTAGGGTTAGGGTAAGGGTAAGGGATAGGGTTAGGGTTAGGGTTAGGCTTAGGGTTTAGGGTTAGGGTTAGGGTTAGACTAAGGGTTAGATTTAGGGTTAGGGTAAGGGCTAGGGTTAGTGTTAAGTTAAGACTAAGTGTTAGATTTATGGTTAGGGTTAGAGTTAGGGTGAGGGCTAGGGTAAGGGTAAGTGTAAGGTTTAGGGTTAAAGTTAGGATAAGGCTAAGGGTTAGGGTTAGGGTTAGGGTTAGAGTTAAGGTTAGGGTTAGTGTTAGGGTTAGGGTTAGTGTTAGGGTAAGGGTAAGGGTTAGGGTTAGGGTTAGGGTTAGGGGTTAGGGTTATGGTTAGGGCTAGATTTAGGGTTAGGGTAAGGGTACGGTTTAGGGTTAGGTTTAGGGTTAGGGTTAGGGATAAGTTTGGTTTAGGGTTAGGGTTAGGGTTAGGGTTACGGATAGGTTGGGGTTAGGGTTAGGGTTAGGGTTAGGGATACGTTTGGGTTTAGGGTTAGGGTAACGGTTAGAGTTAGGGTAAAGATTAGGGTTAGGTTTAGATTTAGGGTTAGGGTAAGGGCACGGTTTATGGTTCTGGTTAAGTTTGGGATTAGGGTTAGGGTTAGGGTAAAGCTTAGGGTTAGGGTTAGGTTAGGGTAAGGGTAACTGTTAGGATTAGGGTCAGGGTTAGGGTTAGGGTTAGTGTTAGGGTTAGGGTTAGGGTTAGCGTTAGGGTTAGTGTTTGGTTTAGGGTTAGGGTTACGGTAAGGGTAAGGGTTAGGTTTAGGGTTAGGTTTAGGGTAAGGGTAAGGGTTAGGATTAATGTTAGGATTAGGGTTAGGGTTAGGGTTAGGGTAAGGGTTAGAGTTAGGGTTAGGGTTAAGTTTAGGGTTAGTGTTAGGGTTAGGGTAAGGGTTATGGTTAGGGTTAGGGTTAGGGTTAGGGTTAAGGTTATGGTTAATGTTAGGGTTAGGCTAAGTGTTAGGGTTAGTTTTAGGGTAAGGGTTGGGGTCAGGGTTAGGGTTAGTGTTAGGGTAAATTTTAGGTTTAGGGTAAGGGTTAGGGTAAGGGTTAGGATTAGGGTTAGCATTAAGCTTAGGGTTAGGGTTAGGGTTGGGGTTAGGGTAATGGTTAGGGTTAGGTTTAGGGTTAGGCTTAGGATAAGGGTTAGGTTTAGGGTTAGTGTAAGGGTAAGGGTTAGGATTAGGGTTAGGTTTAAGTTTAGTGTTAGGGTTAGGGTTAGGGTTAGGATTAGGTTTAGGGTTAGGCTTAGGGTAAGGATTAGTGTTAGGGTTAGGGTTGGGGTTAGGTTTAGGGTTAATGTAAGGGTAAGGGTTAATGTTAGGATTAGGGTTAGGGTAAGGGTTAGGATTAGGGTTAGGCTTAGGCTTAGGGTACGGACTAGTGTTAGGGTTAGGGTTGGGGTTAGGTTTAGGGTTAATGTAAGGGTAAGGGTTAGGGTTAGGATTAGGGTTAGGGTTAGGGCTTAGGGTAAGGGTTAGGGTTAGATTTAGGTTTAGGGTAAGGGTACGGTATAGGTTTAGGGTTTGGTTTGGGGTTAGGGTTAGGGTAAGAGTAAGGGTTAGTGTTAGGGTTAGGGTTAGGGTTAGGATTAGAGGTAGAGTTAGGGTTAGGGTAAGGGTAAGGGTTAGGGTTAGGGTTAGGGTTAGCATTAAGGTCAGGGTTAGGGTTAGGGTTAGGGTAAGGATAAGGGTTAGGATTAGGGTTAGTGTAATGTTAAGGGTTAGGGTTAGGGTTAAGTTTAGGGTTAGGGTTTGGATTAGGGTTAGGGATAGGGTAAGGGTAAGGGTTAGGGTTAGGGTTAGGGTTAAGGTTATGGTTAGTGTTAGGGATAGGCTAAGGGTTAGGGTAAGGGTTAGGGTAAGGGTTAGGGTTTGGGTTAGTGTTAGGGTTAGAGTTAGGGTTAGAGTTAGGGTAAGGGAAAGGGTTAGGGTTAGGGTTAGGGTTAGGGTAAGGGTTAGGGTTAGGGGTTAGGGTTAGGTTTAGGGTAAGGGTTAGGGATAGGGGTAAGAGTTAGGGTTAGGGTTAGTGTAAGGGTTACGGTTATGGTTAGGGTTAGGGTAAGGGTTAGGGCAAGGGTAAGTGTTAGGTTTAGGGTTAGGGTTAGCGTTAGGTTTAGAGTAAGGGTAAGGGTTAGCGTTAGGGTTAGGTTTAGGTTTAGGGTTGGGGTTAGTGTTATGCTTAGGGTTAGGGTAAGGGTTAGGGTTAGGGTTAGGGTTAGGGCAATGGTAAGTGTTAGGGTTAGGGCTGGGTTATCGTTAGGGTTAGGGTAAGGGTAAGGGTTAGCGTTAGGGTTAGGTTTAGGTTTAGGGTTGGGGTTAAGGTTAGGGTTAGGGTAAGGGTAAGGGTAAGGGTTAGGGTTAGGGTTAGGGTTAAGTTTAGGTTTAGGGTTAGGGTTAGGGTTAGGATTAGGGTTAGGTTTAGATTTAGGGTTAGGCTTAGGGTAAAGGTAAGGGTTAGGGTTAGGTTTAGGGTTAGGGTTAAGGTTAGGGTTAGGGTTAGGGTTAGGGTTGGGGAAAGGGTAAGGGTTAGGGTTAGGGTAAGGGTAAGGGATAGGGTTAGGGTTAGGGTTAGGCTTAGTGTTTAGGGTTAGGGTTATGGTTAGACTAAGGGTTAGATTTAGGGTTAGGGTAAGGGCTAGGGTTAGGGTTAGGTTAAGACTAAGGGTTAGATTTACGGTTAGGGTTAGAGTTACGGTGAGGGCTAGGGTAAGGGTAAGTGTAAGGTTTAGGGTTAAAGTTAGGATAAGGCTAAGGGTTAGGGTTAGGGTTAGGGTTAGGGTTAGAGTTAAGGTTAGGGTTAGTGTTAGGTTAGGGTTAGGGTTAGGGTAAGGGTAAGGGTTAGATTTGGGGTTAGGGTTAGGGTTAGGGTTAAGGGTTAGGGTTAGGGTTAGGTATAGGGTAAAGGTAAGGGTAAGGGTTAGGTTTAGGGTGAGGGTTAGGGTTAAGGTTAGGGATAGGGTTAGCTTTAGGGTTATGTTTAGGGTTAGGGAAAGGGTAAGTGTTAGGGTTAGTGTTAGGGTTAGGGTTAGAGTAAGGGTTAGGGTTAGGGTTAGGGTTAGGATTAGGGGTAGGGTTAGGGTAAGGATTAGGTTTAGGGTTAGGGTGAGGGGTAGCATTAAGGTTAGGGTTAGGGTTAGGGTAAGGGCAAGGGTTAGGGTTAGGGTTAGTGTTAAGTTTAGGGTTAGGTTTAGGGTTAGGGATAGGGTAAGTGTTAGGGTTAGTGTTAGGGTTAGGGTTAGAGTAAGGGTTAGGGTTAGGGTTAGGGTTAGGATTAGGGTAGGGTTAGGGTAAGGATTAGGTTTAGGGTTAGGCTGAGGGGTAGCAGTAAGGTCAGGGTTAGGGTTAGGGTAAGGGTAAGGGTTAGGGTTAGGGTTAGTGTTACGTTTAGGGTAAGGGTAAGGGTTAGGGTTTGGGTTAGGTTTCGGTTTAAGGTTAGGGTTAGGGTTAGGGTTAGGGTTAGGATTATGGTTAGGGTTAGAATAACGGTAAGGGTGAGGGTTAGGGTTAGGATTATGGTTAGGGTTAGAATAACGGTAAGGGTGAGGGTTAGGGTTAGGGTTAGGTTTAGGGTTAAGATTAGGGTTAGGGAAAGGGTTAGGGTTCAGGTTATAGTTAGGGTAAGGGTAGGCATTAGGGTTAGGGAAAGGGTAAGGGTTATGGTTAGGGTTAGGGTTCAGGTTAGCATTAAGTTTAGAGTTAGGGTTAGGGTAAGGGTAAGGGTTAGATTTAGCGTTTGGTTTAGGTTTAGGGTTAGGGTAAGGATTAGGTTTCGTGTTAGGGTTAGGGTTAGCATTAAGGTTAGGGTTACGGTTAGGGTAAGGGTAAGGGTTAGATTTAGGGTTACTGTTAGGGTTAGGTTTAGGGGTTAAGGTTAGGGTTAGGGTTAGGTTTAGGGTTGGGGAAAGGGTAATTGTTAGTGTTAGTGTTAGGGTTAGTGTTAGGGTAAGGGTTAGGGTTAGGGTTAGGATTAGGAGTAGGTATAGGGTAAGTGATAGGGTTAGGGTTAGGGTGAGGGGTAGCATTAAGGTTAGGGTTAGGGTTAGGGTAAGGGTAAGAGTTAGGGTTAGGGTTAGTGTTACGTTTAGGGTTAGGGTAAGGGTTAGGGTTTGGGTTAGGTTTGGGTTTAACGTTAGGGTTAGGGTTAGGGATAGGGTTGAGTTTAGGATTGGGTTTAGGTTTAGCGTTAGGGTTAGGGTGAGGGTAAGAGTTAGGGTTAGGGTTAGGGTTAGGGTTAGAGTTAGGGTTAGAGTTTGGTTAGGGGTAAGGGTTAGGGTTAGGGTTAGGGTTAGGGATAGGTTTAGGGTTAGGGTTAGGATTAGCGGTTAGGGTTAGGCTTAGGGTTAGGGTTAGGGTAGGGTGAGGGTTAGAGTAAGGGTAAGGGTGAGGGTTAGGTTTAGGGTTAGGGTTAGGGTTAGGTTTAGGGTTAGGGTTAGACTAAGGGTAAGGGTGAGGGTTAGGGTTAGTGTTAGGTTTACGTTTAGGGAAAGTGTTAGGGTTTGGGTTAGGGTTAGGGTTTGGATTAGGGTAAGGAGTAGGCTTAGAGTTAGGGTATGGGTTAGAGTTAGAGTTAGGGTTAAGGTTAGGGTTAGGGTAAGGATTAGGTTTCGGGTTAGGGTTAGGGTTAGCATTAAGGTTAGGGTTAGTGTAAGGGTAAGGGTTAGGGTTAGGTTTAGGGTTAGGGTTAAGGTTAGGGTAAGTCTAAGGGTTAGAGTTAGGGTTAGGATAAGGGTTAGGGGTAGGGTTAGGGTTAGGGTAAGGCTAAGGGTTAGAGTTAGGGTTAAGTTTAGGGTTAGTGTTAGGGTTAGGGTTAGGGTTAGGTTAAGGGTTTGGGTTAGATGTAGGGTTAGGTTTAGGGTAAGGGTAAGGGTTAGGGTTAGGGTTAGGGTTAGGGTAAGGGTTATGGTTAGGGGTTTGGTTAGGGTTAGGGTTAGGTTTAGGGTAAACGTTAGGGTTAGGGTTAGGGTAAAAGTTAGGGTTAGGGTTAGGGTAAGGGTAAGTGTGAGGTTTAGGGTTAGGGTTACGGTTAGGGTAAGGGTAAGCGTTAGGGTTAGGGTTAGGGTTGGGTTTAGTGTTGGCGTTAAGGTTACGGTTAGATTAGGGTAAGGGTAAGGTTAGATTTAGGGTTAGGGTTAGGGTTAGGGTTAGCGTAAAATTTAGGGTTAGGGTTAGTGGTAAGGTTAGGGTAAGGGTAAGAGTTAGGGATAGGGTTAGGGTTAGGTTAAGGGTTAGGGTTAGGGTTAGGGTTAGAGTAAGGGTTAGGGTTAGGATTAGCGTTAGTGTTAGGTTTAGGGTTAGGGTTAGGGTAAGGGTTAGGGTTAGAGTTAGGGTTAGGGTTAGGGTTAGAGTTAGGATAAGGGTTAGAGTTAGGGTTAGGGTAAGGGTTAGGGTAAGGGTTGGGGTTAGGGTTAGGGTTAGGGTTAGGATTAGGGTTAGCATTAAGGTTAGGGTTAAGGTTAGGGTTGGGGTTAGGGTAATGGTTAGGGTTAGGGTTAGGGTTAGAGTTAGGATAATCGTTAGGTTTAGTTTTAGGGTAAGGGTAAGGGTTAGGATTAGGGTTAGGGTTAAGTTTATGGTTAGAGTTAGCGTTAGGATTAGGGTTAGGGTTAGGCTTAGGGTAAGGATTAGTGTTAGGGTTAGGGTTGGGGTTAGGTTTAGGTTTAATGTAAAGGTAAGGCTTAGGGTTAGGATTAGGGTTAGGGTTAGGGTTAGGATTAGGGTTAGGGTTAGGCTTAGGGTAAGGACTAGTGTTAGGGTTAGGGTTGGGGTTAGGGTTAGGGTTAGGGTTAGATTTAGGGTTAGGGTAAGGGTACGGTTTAGGTTTAGGGTTTGGTTTGGGGTTAGAGTTAGGGTATGAGTAAGGGTTAGTGTTAGGTTTAGGGTTAGGGTTAGGGTTAGGGTTTTTGTAAGGGTTAGGGTTAGGGTTAGGGTCAGTGTTAGGGTTCAGGGTTAGGGTTAGGGTTAGGGTTAAGTTTAGGTTTAGGGTTAGGGTTAGGGTTAGGATTAGGGTTAGGTTTAGATTTAGGGTTAGGCTTAGGGTAAAGGTAAGGGTTAGTGTTAGGTTTAGGGTTAGGGTTAAGGTTAGGGTTAGGGTTAGGGTTAGGGTTGGGGAAAGGGTAAGGTTTAGGGTTAGGGTAAGGGTAAGGGATAGGGTTAGGGTTAGGGTTAGGCTTAGGGTTTAGTGTTAGGGTTATGGTTAGACTAAGGGTTAGATTTAGGGTTAGGGTAAGGGCTAGGGTTAGGGTTAGGTTAAGACTAAGGGTTAGATTTATGGTTAGGGTTAGAGTTAGGGTGAGGGCTAGGGTAAGGGTAAGTGTAAGGTTTAGGGTTAAGGTTAGGATAAGGGTAAGTGTTAGGGTTAGGGTTAGGGTTAGACTTAAGATTAGGGTTAGTGTTAGGGTTAGGGTTAGTGTTAGGGTAAGGGTAAGGGTTAGGGTTAGGGTTAGGGTTAGGGTTAGGGTAAAGTTACGGTTTAGGTTTAGGGTTAGGGTTAGGGTTAGGGGTTAGGGTTATGGTTAGGGCTAGATTTAGGGTTTGGGTAAGGGTACGGTTTAGGGTTAGGTTTAGGGTTATGGTGATGGATAGGTTTGGTTTAGGGTTAGGGTTAGGGTTAGGGTTAGGGTTAGGTTTGGGTTAGGGATAGGGGTAGGGTTAGGGATACGTTTGGGTTTAGGGTTAGCGTAAGGGTTAGAGTTAGGGTAAAGATTAGGGTTGGGTTTAGATTTAGGGTTAGGGTAAGGGCACAGTTTATGGTTTGGGTTAAGTTTGGGATTAGGGTTAGGGTTAGGGTAAAGCTTAGGGTTAGTGTTAGGTTAGGGTAAGGGTAAATGTTAGGATTAGGGTCAGGGTTAGGGTTAGGGTTAGTGTTAGGGTTAGGGTTAGGGTTAGTGTTAGGGTTAGTGTTTGGTTTAGGGTTAGGGTTACGGTAAGGGTAAGGGTTAGGGTTAGGGTTAGGTTTAGGGTAAGGGTAAGGGTTAGGATTAATGTTAGGTTTAGGGTTAGGGTTAGGGTTAGGGTAAGGGTTAGAGTTAGGGTTAGGGTTAAGTTTAGGGTTAGTGTTAGGGTTAGGGTTAGGGTAAGGGTTATGGTTAGGGTTAGTGTTAGGGTTAGGGTTAAGGTTATGGTTAGTGTTAGGGTTAGGCTAAGTGTTAGGGTTAGTTTTAGGGTAATGGTTGGGGTCAGGGTTAGGGTTAGTGTTAGGGTCAATTTTAGGGTTAGGGTAAGGGTTAGGGTTAGGGTTAGGATTAGGGTTAGCATTAAGCTTAGGGTTAGGGTTAGGGTTGGGGTTAGGGTAATGGTTAGGGTTAGGTTTAGAGTTAGGCTTAGGATAAGGGTTAGGTTTAGGGTTAGGGTAAGGGTAAGGGTTAGGATTAGGGTTAGGTTTAAGTTTAGTGTTAGGTTTAGGGTTAGGGTTAGGATTAGGTTTAGGGTTAGGCTTAGGGTAAGGATTAGTGTTAGGGTTAGGGTTGGGGTTAGGTTTAGGGTTAATGTAAGGGTAAGGGCTAGGGTTAGGATTAGGGTTAGGGTTAGGGTTAGGGTTAGGGTTAGGCTTAGGGTACGGACTTGTGTTAGGGTTAGGGTTGGGGTTAGGTTTAGGGTTAATGTAAGGGTAAGGGTTAGGGTTAGGATTAGGGTTAGGGTTAGGGTTAGGGCTTAGGGTAAGGGTTAGGGTTAGATTTAGGTTTAGGGTAAGGGTACGGTATAGGTTTAGGGTTTGGTTTGGGGTTATGGTTAGGGTAAGAGTAAGGGTTAGTGTTAGGGTTAGGGTTAGGGTTAGGGTTAGGTTTAGGGTTAGGGTTAGAGGTAGAGTTAGGGTTAGGGTAAGGGTAAGGGTTAGGGTTAGGTTTAGGGTTAGGGTAAATATTAGGATTAAGGTAACGGTTATGGTTAGGGTTAGGCTTAGTGTTAGCATTAAGGTCAGGGTTAGGGTTAGGGTTAGGGTAAGGATAAGGGTTAGGATTAGGGTTACTGTAATGGTAAGGGTTAGGGTTCGGGTTAAGTTTAGGGTTAGGGTTAGGATTAGGGTTAGGGTTAGGGTAAGGGTAAGGGTTAGGGTTAGGTTTAGGGTTAGGGTTAAGATTATGGTTAGTGTTAGGGATAGGCTAAGGGTTAGGGTAAGGTTTAGGGTAAGGGTTAGGGTTTGGGTTAGTGTTAGGGTTAGAGTTAGGGTTAGGGTTAGGGTAAGGGAAAGGGTTAGGGTTAGGGTAGGGTTAGGGTAAGGGTTAGGGTTAGGGGTTAGGGTTAGGTTTAGGGTAAGGCTTAGGGATAGGGGTAAGAGTTAGGGTTAGGGTTAGTGTAAGGGTTAGGGTTATGGTTAGGGTTAGGATAAGGGTTAGGGTTAAGGTTAGGGTTAGGGCAAGGGTAAGTGTTAAGTTTAGGGTTAGGGTTAACGTTAGGGTTAGGGTAAGGGTAAGGGTTAGCGTTAGGGTTAGGTTTAGGTTTAGGGTGGGGTTAGGGTTATGGTTAGGGTTAGGGTAAGGGTTAGGGTTAGGGTTAGCGTTAGGGCAATGGTAAGTGTTAGGGTTAGGGTTAGGGTTAGCGTTAGGGTTAGGGTAAGGGTAAGGGTTAGCATTAGGGTTAGGTTTAGGTTTAGGGTTGGGGTTAAGGTTACGGTTAGGGTAAGGGTAAGGGTAAGGGTTAGGGTTGGGGTAAGTTTAGGTTTAGGGTTAGGGTTAGGGTTATGATTAGGGTTAGGTTTAGATTTAGGGTTAGGCGTAGGGTAAAGGTAAGGGTTAGGGTTAGGTTTAGGGTTAGGGTTAAGGTTAGGGTTAGGGTTAGGGTTGGGGAAAGGGTAAGGGTTAGGGTTAGGGTAAGGGTAAGGGATAGGGTTAGGGTTAGGGTTAGGCTTAGGGTTTAGGGTTAGGGTTAGGGTTAGACTAAGGGTTAGATTTAGGGTTAGGGTAAGGGCTAGGGTTAGTGTTAAGTTAAGACTAAGTGTTAGATTTATGGTTAGGGTTAGAGTTAGGGTGAGGGCTAGGGTAAGGGTAAGTGTAAGGTTTAGGGTTAAAGTTAGGATAAGGCTAAGGGTTAGGGTTAGGGTTAGTGTTAGAGTTAAGGTTAGGGTTAGTGTTAGGGTTAGGGTTAGTGTTAGGGTAAGGGTAAGGGTTAGGGTTAGGGTTAGGGTTAGGGGTTAGGGTTATGGTTAGGGCTAGATTTAGGGTTAGGGTAAGGGTACGGTTTAGGGTTAGGTTTAGGGTTAGGGTTAGGGATAGGTTTGGTTTAGGGTTAGGGTTAGGGTTAGGGTTACGGATAGGTTGGGTTTAGGGTTAGGGTTAGGGTTAGGGATACGTTTGGGTTTAGGGTTAGGGTAACGGTTAGAGTTAGGGTAAAGATTAGGGTTAGGTTTAGATTTAGGGTTAGGGTAAGGGCACGGTTTATGGTTCTGGTTAAGTTTGGGATTAGGGTTAGGGTTAGGGTAAAGCTTAGGGTTAGGGTTAGGTTAGGGTAAGGGTAACTGTTAGGATTAGGGTCAGGGTTAGGGTTAGGGTTAGTGTTAGGGTTAGGGTTAGGGTTAGCGTTAGGGTTAGTGTTTGGTTTAGGGTTAGGGTTACGGTAAGGGTAAGGGTTAGGTTTAGGGTTAGGTTTAGGGTAAGGGTAAGGGTTAGGATTAATGTTAGGATTAGGGTTAGGGTTAGGGTTAGGGTAAGGGTTAGAGTTAGGGTTAGGGTTAAGTTTAGGGTTAGTGTTAGGGTTAGGGTAAGGGTTATGGTTAGGGTTAGGGTTAGGGTTAGGGTTAAGGTTATGGTTAATGTTAGGGTTAGGCTAAGTGTTAGGGTTAGTTTTAGGGTAAGGGTTGGGGTCAGGGTTAGGGTTAGTGTTAGGGTCAATTTTAGGGTTAGGGTAAGGGTTAGGATTAATGTTAGGTTTAGGGTTAGGGTTAGGGTTAGGGTAAGGGTTAGAGTTAGGGTTAGGGTTAAGTTTAGGGTTAGTGTTAGGGTTAGGGTTAGGGTAAGGGTTATGGTTAGGGTTAGTGTTAGGGTTAGGGTTAAGGTTATGGTTAGTGTTAGGGTTAGGCTAAGTGTTAGGGTTAGTTTTAGGGTAATGGTTGGGGTCAGGGTTAGGGTTAGTGTTAGGGTCAATTTTAGGGTTAGGGTAAGGGTTAGGGTTAGGGTTAGGATTAGGGTTAGCATTAAGCTTAGGGTTAGGGTTAGGGTTGGGGTTAGGGTAATGGTTAGGGTTAGGTTTAGGGTTAGGCTTAGGATAAGGGTTAGGTTTAGGGTTAGGGTAAGGGTAAGGGTTAGGATTAGGGTTAGGTTTAAGTTTAGTGTTAGGTTTAGGGTTAGGGTTAGGATTAGGTTTAGGGTTAGGCTTAGGGTAAGGATTAGTGTTAGGGTTAGGGTTGGGGTTAGGTTTAGGGTTAATGTAAGGGTAAGGGTTAGGGTTAGGATTAGGGTTAGGGTTAGGGTTAGGGTTAGGGTTAGGCTTAGGGTACGGACTTGTGTTAGGGTTAGGGTTGGGGTTAGGTTTAGGGTTAATGTAAGGGTAAGGGTTAGGGTTAGGATTAGGGTTAGGGTTAGGGTTAGGGCTTAGGGTAAGGGTTAGGGTTAGATTTAGGTTTAGGGTAAGGGTACGGTATAGGTTTAGGGTTTGGTTTGGGGTTAGGGTTAGGGTAAGAGTAAGGGTTAGTGTTAGGGTTAGGGTTAGGGTTAGGGTTAGGTTTAGGGTTAGGGTTAGAGGTAGAGTTAGGGTTAGGGTAAGGGTAAGGGTTAGGGTTAGGTTTAGGGTTAGGGTAAATATTAGGATTAAGGTAACGGTTATGGTTAGGGTTAGGTTTAGTGTTAGCATTAAGGTCAGGGTTAGGGTTAGGGTTAGGGTAAGGATAAGGGTTAGGATTAGGGTTACTGTAATGGTAAGGGTTAGGGTTCGGGTTAAGTTTAGGGTTAGGGTTAGGATTAGGGTTAGGGTTAGGGTAAGGGTAAGGGTTAGGGTTAGGTTTAGGGTTAGGGTTAAGATTATGGTTAGTGTTAGGGATAGGCTAAGGGTTAGGGTAAGGTTTAGGGTAAGGGTTAGGGTTTGGGTTAGTGTTAGGGTTAGAGTTAGGGTTAGGGTTAGGGTAAGGGAAAGGGTTAGGGTTAGGGTAGGGTTAGGGTAAGGGTTAGGGTTAGGGGTTAGGGTTAGCTTTAGGGTAAGGGTTAGGGATAGGGGTAAGAGTTAGGGTTAGGGTTAGTGTAAGGGTTAGGGTTATGGTTAGGGTTAGGATAAGGGTTAGGGTTAAGGTTAGGGTTAGGGCAAGGGTAAGTGTTAAGTTTAGGGTTAGGGTTAACGTTAGGGTTAAGGTAAGGGTAAGGGTTAGCGTTAGGGTTAGGTTTAGGTTTAGGGTTGGGGTTAGGGTTATGGTTAGGGTTAGGGTAAGGGTTAGGGTTAGGGTTAGGGTTAGGGCAATGGTAAGTGTTAGGGTTAGGGTTAGGGTTAGCGTTAGGGTTAGGGTAAGGGTAAGGGTTAGCATTAGGGTTAGGTTTAGGTTTAGGGTTGGGGTTAAGGTTAGGGTTAGGGTAAGGGTAAGGGTAAGGGTTAGGGTTGGGGTAAGTTTAGGTTTAGGGTTAGGGTTAGGGTTATGATTAGGGTTAGGTTTAGATTTAGGGTTAGGCGTAGGGTAAAGGTAAGGGTTAGGGTTAGGTTTAGGGTTAGGGTTAAGGTTAGGGTTAGGGTTAGGGTTGGGGAAAGGGTAAGGGTTAGGGTTAGGGTAAGGGTAAGGGATAGGGTTAGGGTTAGGGTTAGGCTTAGGGTTTAGGGTTAGGGTTAGGGTTAGACTAAGGGTTAGATTTAGGGTTAGGGTAAGGGCTAGGGTTAGTGTTAAGTTAAGACTAAGTGTTAGATTTATGGTTAGGGTTAGAGTTAGGGTGAGGGCTAGGGTAAGGGTAAGTGTAAGGTTTAGGGTTAAAGTTAGGATAAGGCTAAGGGTTAGGGTTAGGGTTAGGGTTAGAGTTAAGGTTAGGGTTAGTGTTAGGGTTAGGGTTAGTGTTAGGGTAAGGGTAAGGGTTAGGGTTAGGGTTAGGGTTAGGGGTTAGGGTTATGGTTAGGGCTAGATTTAGGGTTAGGGTAAGGGTACGGTTTAGGGTTAGGTTTAGGGTTAGGGTTAGGGATAGGTTTGGTTTAGGGTTAGGGTTAGGGTTAGGGTTACGGATAGGTTGGGGTTAGGGTTAGGGTTAGGGTTAGGGATACGTTTGGGTTTAGGGTTAGGGTAACGGTTAGAGTTAGGGTAAAGATTAGGGTTAGGTTTAGATTTAGGGTTAGGGTAAGGGCACGGTTTATGGTTCTGGTTAAGTTTGGGATTAGGGTTAGGGTTAGGGTAAAGCTTAGGGTTAGGGTTAGGTTAGGGTAAGGGTAACTGTTAGGATTAGGGTCAGGGTTAGGGTTAGGGTTATGGTTAGTGTTAGGGTTAGGGTTAGGGTTAGCGTTAGGGTTAGTGTTTGGTTTAGGGTTAGGGTTACGGTAAGGGTAAGGGTTAGGTTTAGGGTTAGGTTTAGGGTAAGGGTAAGGGTTAGGATTAATGTTAGGATTAGGGTTAGGGTTAGGGTTAGGGTAAGGGTTAGAGTTAGGGTTAGGGTTAAGTTTAGGGTTAGTGTTAGGGTTAGGGTAAGGGTTATGGTTAGGGTTAGGGTTAGGGTTAGGGTTAAGGTTATGGTTAATGTTAGGGTTAGGCTAAGTGTTAGGGTTAGTTTTAGGGTAAGGGTTGGGGTCAGGGTTAGGGTTAGTGTTAGGGTAAATTTTAGGTTTAGGGTAAGGGTTAGGGTTAGGATTAGGGTTAGCATTAAGCTTAGGGTTAGGGTTAGGGTTGGGGTTAGGGTAATGGTTAGGGTTAGGTTTAGGGTTAGGCTTAGGATAAGGGTTAGGTTTAGGGTTAGTGTAAGGGTAAGGGTTAGGATTAGGGTTAGGTTTAAGTTTAGTGTTAGGGTTAGGGTTAGGATTAGGTTTAGGGTTAGGCTTAGGGTAAGGATTAGTGTTAGGGTTAGGGTTGGGGTTAGGTTTAGGGTTAATGTAAGGGTAAGGGTTAATGTTAGGATTAGGGTTAGGGTAAGGGTTAGGATTAGGGTTAGGGTTAGGCTTAGGGTACGGACTAGTGTTAGGGTTAGGGTTGGGGTTAGGTTTAGGGTTAATGTAAGGGTAAGGGTTAGGGTTAGGATTAGGGTTATGGTTAGGGCTTAGGGTAAGGGTTAGGGTTAGATTTAGGTTTAGGGTAAGGGTACGGTATAGGTTTAGGGTTTGGTTTGGGGTTAGGGTTAGGGTAAGAGTAAGGGTTAGGGTTAGGGTTAGGGTTAGGGTTAGGATTAGAGGTAGAGTTAGGGTTAGGGTAAGGGTAAGGGTTAGGGTTAGGGTTAGGGTTAGCATTAAGGTCAGGGTTAGGGTTAGGGTTAGGGTAAGGATAAGGGTTAGGATTAGGGTTAGTGTAATGGTAAGGGTTAGGTTTAGGGTTAAGTTTAGGGTTAGGGTTAGGATTAGGGTTAGGGATAGGGTAAGGGTAAGGGTTAGGGTTAGGGTTAGGGTTAAGGTTATGGTTAGTGTTAGGGATAGGCTAAGGGTTAGGGTAAGGGTTAGGGTAAGGGTTAGGGTTTGGGTTAGTGTTAGGGTTAGAGTTAGGGTTAGAGTTAGGGTAAGGGAAAGGGTTAGGGTTAGGGTTAGGGTTAGGGTAAGGGTTAGGGTTAGGGGTTAGGGTTAGGTTTAGGGTAAGGGTTAGGGATAGGGGTAAGAGTTAGGGTTAGGGTTAGTGTAAGGGTTACGGTTATGGTTAGGGTTAGGGTAAGGGTTAGGGTTAGGGTTAGGGTTAGGGCAAGGGTAAGTGTTAGGTTTACGGTTAGGGTTAGCGTTAGGTTTAGAGTAAGGGTAAGGGTTAGCGTTAGGGTTAGGTTTAGGTTTAGGGTTGGGGTTAGTGTTATGGTTAGGGTTAGGGTAAGGGTTAGGGTTAGGGTTAGGGTTAGGGCAATGGTAAGTGTTAGGGTTAGGGCTGGGTTATCGTTAGGGTTAGGGTAAGGGTAAGGGTTAGCGTTAGGGTTAGGTTTAGGTTTAGGGTTGGGGTTAAGGTTAGGGTTAGGGTAAGGGTAAGGGTAAGGGTTAGGGTTAGGGTTAGGGTTAAGTTTAGGTTTAGGGTTAGGGTTAGGGTTAGGGTTAGGATTAGGGTTAGGTTTAGATTTAGGGTTAGGCTTAGGGTAAAGGTAAGGGTTAGGGTTAGGTTTAGGGTTAGGGTTAAGGTTAGGGTTAGTGTTAGGGTTAGGGTTGGGGAAAGGGTAAGGGTTAGGGTTAGGGTAAGGGTAAGGGATAGGGTTAGGGTTAGGGTTAGGCTTAGTGTTTAGGGTTAGGGTTATGGTTAGACTAAGGGTTAGATTTAGGGTTAGGGTAAGGGCTAGGGTTAGGGTTAGGTTAAGACTAAGGGTTAGATTTATGGTTAGGGTTAGAGTTAGGGTGAGGGCTAGGGTAAGGGTAAGTGTAAGGTTTAGGGTTAAGGTTAGGATAAGGGTAAGGGTTAGGGTTAGGGTTAGGGTTAGAGTTAAGGTTAGGGTTAGTGTTAGGGTTACGGTTAGTGTTAGGGTAAGGGTTAGGGTTAGGGTTAGGTTTAGGGTTAGGGTTAGGGTAAGGATAAGGGTTAGGATTAGGGTTAGTGTAATGGTAAGGGTTAGGGTTAGGGTTAAGTTTAGGGTTAGGGTTAGGATTAGGGTTAGGATTAGGGTTAGGTTTAGGTTTAGGGTTAGACTTAGGGTAAGGGTAAGGGTTAGGGTTAGGGTTAGAATTAAGGTTAGGGTTAGGGTTAGAGTTAGAGTAAGGGTAAGGGTTAGGGTTAGGATTAGGGTAGGGATTAGTGTTAGGTTTAGGGTTAGGGTAAGGGAAAGGTTACGGTTTAGGGTTAGCGTTAGGGTTAGGGTTACGGATAGGTTTGGGTTAGGGTTAGGGTTAGAGTTAGGGATACGTTTGCGTTTAGGGTTAGGGTAAGGGTTAGGGTTAGGGTTAGGGTTAGGGTTAGCATTAAGCTTAGGGTTAGGGTTAGGGTTAGGGTTAGGGTTAGGGTTAGGTATAGAGTTAGGGTAAGGGTAAGGATTAGGGTTACGTTTAGGTTAAGGGTTAAGTTTAGGGTTAGGGTTAGGGTTAGGGTTAGGGTAAGCGTAATTGTTAGAGTTATGGTTAGGGTTAGGGGTAGGGGTGAGACTTAGGGTTAGGGTCAGTGTTAGGGTAAGGGTAAGGGTTAGGGTTAGGGTTAGGGTTAGGGTAAGGGTAACGGTTAGGTTTAGGGTTAGTGTTAGGGTTAGGGTTCAGGTAAGGGTAAGGGTTAGGGTTAGGTTTATGGTTAGGGGTTAGAGTTAGGGTTAGGGTTAGGGTTAGGGTTAGGTATAGAGTTAGGGTAAGGGTAAGGGTTAGGGCTACGTTTAGGTTTAGTGTTAAGGTTAGGGTTAGGGTTAGGGTTAGGGTTAGGGTAAGCGTAATTGTTAGAGTTATGGTTAGGGTTAGGGGTAGGGGTGAGACTTGGGGTTAGGGTTAGTGTTAGGGTAAGGGTAAGGGTTAGGGTTAGGGTTAGGGTTAGGGTAAGGATAACGGTTAGGTTTAGGGTTAGTGTTAGGGTTAGGGTTCAGGTAAGAGTAAGGGTTAGGGTTAGGTTTATGGTTAGGGTTAGGGTTAGGGTTACGTTACGGTTATGGTAAGGATTAGGGTTAGGGTGAGGGTTAGGGTTAGGGTTAGTGTTAGGGTTAAGGTAAGGTTAAGGGTTAGGGTTAGGGTTTTGTGTTAGGGTTAGTGTTAGGTTTAGGGTTAAGGTTAGAGTAATGGTAAGGGTTAGGGTTAGGGTTAGGGTTAGGGTAAGGGTAAGGGTTAGGGTTAGTGTTAGTGTTAGGGTTATTGTTCAGGTAAGGGTAAGGGTTTGGGTTAGGTTTAGGGTTAGGTTTAGGTTTAGGGTTAAGTTTAGGGTTAGGGAAAGAGTTAGGGTTAGGGTTAGGCTTAGGTTTATGGTAAGTATTAGGGTTAGGGTTAGGGTTAGCATTAAGTTTAGGGTTAGGATTAGGGTAAGAGTAAGGGTTAGGTTTAGGGTTAGGGTTAGGGTAAGGGTAAGGGTTAGAGTTAGGGTTAGGCTTAGGTTAAGGGTAAGGGTTAGGGTTAGGGTTAGTGTAGGGTTAGGGTTAGTGATAGGGTTAGGTTTAGGGTTAGGTTTAGGGTAAGGGTAATGGTTTGGGTTAGGTTTAGGCTCAGGGTTAGTGTTAGGGGAAGGGTTAGGGTTCGGGTTAAGTTTAGGGTTAGGGTTAGGATTAGGGTTAGGGTTAGGGTAAGGGTAAGGGTTAGGGTTAGGGTTAGGGTTAGGGTTAAGATTATGGTTAGTGTTAGGGATAGGCTAAGGGTTAGGGTAAGTGTTAGGGTAAGCGTTAGGGTTTGGGTTAGTGTTAGGGTTAGAGTTAGGGTTAGGGTTAGGGTAAGGGAAAGGGTTAGGGTTAGGGTAGGGTTAGGGTAAGGGTTAGGTTTAGGGGTTAGGGTTAGGTTTAGGGTAAGGGTTAGGGATAGGGGTAAGAGTTAGGGTTAGGGTTAGTGTAAGGGTTAGGGTTATGGTTAGGGTTAGGATAAGGGTTAGGGTTAAGGTTAGGGTTAGGGCAAGGGTAAGTGTTAAGTTTAGGGTTAGGGTTAATGTTAGGGTTAGGGTAAGGGTAAGGGTTAGCGTTAGGGTTAGGGTTAGGTTTAGGGTTGGGGTTAGGGTTATGGTTAGGGTTAGGGTAAGGGTTAGGGTTAGGGTTAGGGCAATGGTAAGTGTTAGGGTTAGGGTTAGGGTTAGTGTTAGGGTTAGGGTAAGGGTAAGGGTTAGCGTTAGGGTTAGGTTTAGGTTTAGGGTTGGGGTTGGGGTTAAGGTTAGGGTTAGGGTAAGGGTAAGGGTAAGGGTTAGGGTTAGGGTTAAGTTTAGGTTTAGGGTTAGGGTTAGGGTTAGGATTAGGGTTATGTTTAGATTTAGGGTTAGGCTTAGGGTAAAGGTAAGGGTTAGGGTTAGGTTTAGGGTTAGGGTTAAGGTTAGGGTTAGGGTTAGGGTTGGGGAAAGGGTAAGGGTTAGGGTTAGGGTAAGGGTAAGGGATAGGGTTAGGGTTAGGGTTAGGCTTAGGGTTTAGGGTTATGGTTAGGGTTAGACTAAGGGTAAGATTTAGGGTTAGGGTAAGGGCTAGGGTTAGGTTAAGTTAAGACTAAGGGTTAGATTTATGGTTAGGGTTAGAGTTAGGGTGAGGGCTAGGGTAAGGGTAAGTGTAAGGTTTAGGGTTAAAGTTAGGATAAGGGTAAGGGTTAGGGTTAGGGTTAGGGTTAGAGTTAAGGTTAGGGTTAGTGTTAGGGTTAGGGTTAGTGTTAGGGTAAGGGTAAGGGTTAGGGTTAGGGTTAGGGTTAGGGTAAAGTTACGGTTTAGGTTTAGGGTTAGGGTTAGGGTTAGGGCTTAGGGTTATGGTTAGGTCTAGATTTAGGGTTAGGGTAAGGGTACGGTTTAGGGTTAGGTTTAGGGTTAGGGTTAGGGATAGGTTTGGTTTAGGGTTAGGGTTAGGGTTAGGGTTAGGGTTACGGATAGGTTTGGGTTAGGGTTAGGGTTAGGGTTAGGGATACGTTTGGGTTTAGGGTTAGGGTAACGGTTAGAGTTAGGGTAAAGATTAGGGTTAGGTTTAGATTTAGGGTTAGGGTAAGGGCACGGTTTATGGTTTGGGTTAAGTTTGGGATTAGGGTTAGGGTTAGGGTAAAGCTTAGGGTTAGGGTTAGGTTAGGGTAAGGGTAACTGTTAGGATTAGGGTCAGGGTTAGGGTTAGTGTTAGGGTTAAGGTTAGGGTTAGTGTTAGGGTTAGTGCTTGGTTTAGGGTTAGGGTTACGGTAAGGGTAAGGGTTAGGTTTAGGGTTAGGTTTAGGGTAAGGGTAAGGGTTAGGATTAATGTTAGGATTAGGGTTAGGGTTAGGGTTAGGGTAAGGGTTAGAGTTAGGGTTAGGGTTAAGTTTAGGGTTAGTGTTAGGGTTAGGGTTAGGGTTAGGGTAAGGGTTAGGGTTAGGGTTAGGGTTAGGGTTAAGGTTATGGTTAATGTTAGGGTTAGGCTAAGTGTTAGGGTTAGTTTTAGGGTAAGGGGTGGGGTCAGGGTTAGGGTTAGTGTTAGGGTAAATTTTAGGTTTAGGGTAAGGGTTAGGGTTAGGGTTAGGATTAGGGTTAGCATTAAGCTTAGGGTTAGGGTTAGGGTTGGGTTTAGGGTAATGGTTAGGGTTAGGTTTAGGGTTAGGCTTAGGATAAGGGTTAGGTTTAGGGTTAGGGTAAGGGTAAGGGTTAGGTTTAGGGTTAGGTTTAAGTTTAGTGTTAGGGTTAGGGTTAGGGTTAGGATTAGGTTTAGGGTTAGGCTTAGGGTAAGGATTAGTGTTAGGGTTAGGGTTGGGGTTAGGTTTAGGGTTAATGTAAGGGTAAGGGTTAATGTTAGGATTAGGGTTAGGGTTAGGGTTAGGGTTAGGATTAGGGTTAGGGTTAGGCTTAGGGTATGGACTAGTGTTAGGGTTAGGGTTGGGGTTAGGTTTAGGGTTAATGTAAGGGTAAGGGTTAGGGTTAGGATTAGGGTTAGGGTTAGGGCTTAGGGTAAGGGTTAGGGTTAGATTTAGGTTTAGGGTAAGGGTACGGTGTAGGTTTAGGGTTTGGTTTGGGGTTAGGGTTAGGGTAAGAGTAAGGATTAGTGTTAGGGTTAGGGTTAGGTTTAGGGTTAGACTAAGGGTTAGATTAAGGGTTAGGGTAAGGGCTATGTTTACGGTTAGGGTTAGGTTAAGATAAGGGTTAGATTTAGGGTTAGGGTTAGGGTTATGGTTAGGGTAAGGGTAAGTGTAAGGTTAAGGGTTAAGTTTAGGATAAGGGTAAGGGTTAGAGTTAGCATTGAGGTTAGGGTTAGGGTTAGGTGAGAGGTTAAGGTTAGGGTAAGAGTAAGGGTTAGGGTTAGGTTTAGGGTTGGGGTTCGGGTTAGGGTGAGGGTAAGGGTAAGTGTTACGTTTCGGGTTAGGTTTAGAGTAAGGGTTAGGGATAGGGTTAGGGTTAGGGTGAGCGTTAGGGTATGGGTTAGGTTTAGGGCTTAGGGATTAGGGTTAGGGTTAGGGTAAATGTTAGGGTTAGAGTTAGGGTTAGGGTTAGTTTTAGGGTAAGGGATAGGGTTAGGCATAGGTTTGGGGTTAGGGTTAGGGTAAGTTTTAGGGTTAGGGAAAGGTTAGGGTTAGGGTTAGGGTTAGGGTAAATGTAACTGTTAGATGTAGTGTTAGGGTTAGTGTTAGGGTTAGGGTAAGGGTAAGGGTTAGGGTTAGGCTTAGGGTTAGTGTTAGTGTTAGTGTTAGGTTTACGGTTAGGATTAGGGTAAGGGTAAGGTTTAGGGTTAGGGTTAGGGTTAGAGTAAGTGTAAGGCTTAGGATTAATGTTAGGGTTAGGTTTAGGGTTAGGGTTAGGGTTAGGTTTAGGGTTAGGGTTAGGGTTAGACTAAGGGTAAGGGTGAGGGTTAGGGTTAGTGTTAGGGTTAGGGTTAGGGAAAGTGTTACGGTTAGAGTTAGGGTTAGGGTTTGGGTTAGGGTAAGGATTAAGCTTAGGTTTAGGGTATGGGTTATGGTTAGATTTAGGGTTAAGGTTAGGGTTAGAGTAAGGATTAGGTTTCGGGTTAGGGTTTGGGTTAGCATTAAGGTTAGGGTTAGGGTAAGGGTAAGGGTTAGATTAGGGTTAGGGTTAAGTTTAGGGTTAGGGGTTAGAGTTAGGGTTAGGGTTAGGGTTAGGTGTAGAGTTAGGGTAAGGGTAAGGGTTAGGGTTACGTTTAGGTTTAGGGTTAAGGTTAGTGTTAGGGTTAGGGTTAGGGTTAGGGTAAGCGTAATTGTTAGAGTTATGGTTAGGGTTAGGGGTAGGGGTGAGACTTAGGGTTAGGGTTAGTGTTAGGGTAAGGGTAAGGGTTAGGGTAAGGGTTAGGGTTAGGGTAAGGGTAACGGTTAGGTTTAGGGTTAGTGTTAGTGTTAGGGTTCTGGTAAGGGTAAGGGTTAGGGTTAGGTTTAGGGTTAGGGTTAGGGTTAGGGTTAGGTTTAGGGTTAGGGTTAGGGTTAGGGTTAGATTGAGGGTTAGGGTTAGTGTTAGGGTTAAGGTAAGGTTAAGGGTTAGGGTTAGGGTTTAGTGTTAGGGTTAGTGTTAGGTTTAGGGTTAAGGTTAGAGTAATGGTAAGGGTTAGGGTTAGGGTTAGGGTTAGGGTAAGGGTAAGGGTTAGGGTTAGTGTTAGTGTTAGGGTTATTGTTCAGGTAAGGGTAAGGGTTTGGGTTAGGTTTAGGGTTAGGGTTACGTTTAGGGTTAAGTTTAGGGTTAGGGAAAGAGTTAGGGTTAGGGTTAGGGTTAGGGTTAGGGTAAGTATTAGGGTTAGGGTTAGGGTTAGCATTAAGTTTAGGGTTAGGATTAGGGTAAGAGAAAGGGTTAGGTTTAGGGTTAGGGTTAGGGTAAGGGTAAGGGTTAGAGTTAGGGTTAGGGTTAGGTTAAGGGTAAGGGTTAGGGTTAGGGTTAGTGTAGGGTTAGGGTTAGTGATAGGGTTAGGTTTAGGGTTAGGTTTAGGGTAAGGGTAATGGTTTGGGTTAGGTTTAGGCTCAGGGTTCGTGTTAGGGGAAGGGTTAGTGTTAGGGTTAGGGTTAGGGTGAGGTTTAGGGTTAGGGTTAGGGTTAGGGTAAGGGTTAGGGTTAGGGTTAGTGTTAGGTTCAGGGTTAAGTTTAGGGTTAGGTTTAGGGTAACGGTAAGTGTTAGGGTTAGGGTTAGGATTCAGGGTTAGGGCTGGGGTTAGGTTTATGCTAAGGGTTAGGTATAATTTTCGGGTTATTTTTGTGGTTAGGGTTAAGGTAAGAGTAAGGGTTAGGGTTAGGGTTAGGGTTAGGGTTAGTGTAAGGGTTAGGGTTAGGGTTAGGGTTAAGGTTAGGGTTAGGGTTAGGGTTAGGGTTAGGCTAAGGGTTAGGGTTAGGGTTAGGGTATGGGTTAGGGTTACATTTAGGGTTAGGGTTAGATGTAGCGTTAGGGTTAGGGTAAGGGTAAGGGTTAGGGGTAGGGTTAGGGTTAGGGTAAGGGTTAGGGTTAGGGGTTAGGGTTAGGGTTAGGGTAAAAGTTAGGGTTAGGGTTAGGGTAAGGGTAAGCCTTATGGTTAGGTTAGGGTTAGGTTTAGGTTTGGGGTTAGTTTAAGTTTTAGGGTAAGTGTAAGGGTTAGGGTTAGGGTTAGGGTTAGGCTTAGGTTTAAGTTTAGGCTTAGGGTAAGGGGAATTGTTAGGGTTTGGGTTAGGGTTAGTGTTAAGGTTAGGGTTAGGGTTAGGTTTGGGGATAGGGTTAGGGTTAAGGGTAAGTGTAAGGGTGAGGTTTAGTGTTAGCTTTAGGTTTAAGGTTAGGGTTAGGGTAAGGGTAAGGGTCAGGGTTAGGGTTTTGTTTAGGGTAAATGTTAGGGTTAGGGTTAGGGTTATGGTTAGGGAGAGGGTAAGGATTAGGGTTAGGGTTTGTGTAAGGATTAGGTTTAGGTTTAGGGTTAGGGTAAGGGTTAAGGTTAGGGTTAGGTTTAGGGTTAGGGTAAGTGTAAGGGTTAGGGTTAGGTTTAGGTTTAGGGTTAGGGTTAGGTTAAGCGTTAGGGTTAGGTTTAGTGTTAGGTTTAGGGTTAAGCTTAGCGTTAGGGTTAGGGTAAGGGTAAGGGTTAGGGTTAGGGTTAGGTTAAGGTTAAGGTTTAGGGTCAGTGTTAGGGTTAGGGTTAGGGTTAGGGTTAGGGTTAGGGTTAGGTATAGGGTTAGGGTAAGGGTAAGGGTTATGGTTCGGTTTAGGGTTAGGGTAAAGGGTAGGGTTAGGTTTAGGGTTAGGGTTAGGGTAAGGGTAAGGGTTAGGTTTAGGGTTAGGGTTAGGGTAAGGGTAAGGGTTAAGGTTAGGGTTAGTGTAGGGTTAGGGTTAGGCTTAGGGTTAAGGTTAGGGGTAGGTTAAGGTTTAGGTATAGGGTTAGGGTTAGGGTTAGGGTTAGGGTTAGGGTTAGGTTTAGGGTAAGGGTAAGGGTTAGGGTTAGGTATAGGCTCAGGGTTAGGGTTAGGGCAAGGGTTAGTGTTAGGATTAGGGTTAGGGTTAGGTTTAGGGTTAGGGTTAGGGTAAGGGTAAGGTTTAAGGTTAGATTTAGGTTCAGGGTTAGGGTTAGGGTAAGGGTTAGGGTTAGGTTTAGTGTTAGGGTTCAGGGTTAGGGCTAGGGTTAGGTTTAGGCTAAGGGTTAGGTTTAGTTTTAGGGTTATTTTTGTGGTTAGGGTTAGGATAACAGTAAGGGTAAGGGTAAGGGTTAGGGTTAGGTTTAGTGTAGGGTTAGGTTAGGGTTAGGCTTAGGGTTAAGGTTAGGGTTAGGGTTAGGTTTAGGTTATGGCAAGGTTTAGGGTTAGGATTAGGGTTAGGTTTGGGGTTATTGTTAGGGTAAGAGTAAGGGTTATGGTTAGGGTTAGGGTAAGGGTTAGGGTTAGGGTTAGGGTTAGGGATATGTTTGGGGTTAGGGTTAGGGTAAGGGTAAGGGTTAGTGTTAAGGTTAGGGTTAGGATGAGGGTAAGGGTTAGGGTTAGGGTAAGGGTAATGGTTAGCGTTAAGGTTAGGGTTAGGGATAGGTTATGGTTAGGGTAAGGATTAGGGTTATGGTAAGGGTTACGGTTAGGTTTAGGGTAAGGGGTAGGTTAAGGGTTAGGGTTAGGGTAAGGGTAAGGGTTAGGGTTAGGGTTAGGGTAAGGGTTAGGGTTAGGGTTAGTGTTAGGTTTAGGTTTAGGGTTAGGGTTAGGGTTAGGGTTAAGTTTAGGGTAAGGGTAAGGTTTAGGGTTAGGGTTAGGGTTAGGTTTGGGGTTAGGGTTAGGGTAAGAGTAAGGGTTAGGGTTAGGGTTAGGGTTAGTAACGGTTAGGGTTAGGGTTAGGGATAGGTTAGGTTTGGAGTTAGGGTTATGGTAAGGGTAGGGTTAGGGTTAGGGTTAGGGTTAGGGTTAGCGTAAGGGTAACGGTTAGGGTTAAGGTTAGGGTTAGGTTTAGGTTTAGGGTTAGGGTTAGGGTTAGGGTTAGTGTAGGGTTAGGGTTAGGGTTAGTGTTAGGGTTAGGTTTAGGGTTAGGGTTAGGGTTAAGTTTAGGGTAAGGTTTAGGGTTAGGGTTAGGGTTAGGGTTAGGTTTGGGGTTAGGGACAGGGTAAGAGTAAGGGTTAGGGTTAGGGTTAGGGTTAGTAATGGTTAGGGTTAGGGTTAAGGATAGGGTTAGGTTTGGAGTTAGGGTTATGGTAAGGGTAGGGTTAGGGTTACGGTTAGGGTTAGGTTTAGGGTTAGGGTTAGGGTTAGGGTAAGGGTAACGGTTAGGGTTAAGGTTAGGGCTGGTTTAGGTTTAGGGTTATTGTAAGGATTATGGTTAGGCTAAGGGTTAGGATTAGAGTTACTGTTAGGGTTAGGTTAAGGGTTAGGGTTAGGGTAAGGGTAAGGTTAGGGTTACGTTTAGGGTTGGGGTTAGGGTTAGCCTTAGGGTGAGGGTAAGGGTTAGGGTTAGGGTTGGGGTTAGGGTAAGGGTTACGGTAAGGGTTAGGGTGACGGTGAGCGTTAAGGTATGGATAAGGGTTAGGGTTTAAGGTTAGGGTTAGGGTTAAGGTTAGGGTTAGGGTTAGGGTTAGGGTAAGGGTTAGGGTTAGGCTTAGGCTTAGGGTAAGTCTAAGTGTTAGACTTAGGATTAGGTTTAGGGTAAAGGTTAGGGTTAGGGTTAGGGTGAGCGTTAGGGTTAGGGTTAGGGTTAGGGTTAGGGGTTAGTGTTAGTGTTAGGGTTAGGGTAAGGGTTAGGGTTAGGGTTAGGGTTAGGGAAGGGTTAGGGTTAGGTTTAGGGTAAGAGTAAGGATTAGAGTTAGGGTTAGTGTAAGGGTTAGGATTAGGGTTAGTGTTAAGGTTAGACTAAGGGTAAGAGATAGGGTTAGGGTTAGGTTAGGGTTAGGGTTAGGTTGAAGGTTACAGTTAGAGTAAGGGTAAGGGTTAGGTTTAGGGTTAGGGTTAGCCTAAAGTTTAGGGTTAGGGTTAGGGTTAGGTTAAGGGTAAGGGTTAGGGTTAGGGTTAGGGTTAGGTTTACGGTTAAGGATAGGGTTAGGGTTAGGGTTAAGGTAAGGGTTAGGGTTAGGGTTATGGTTAGGGTTAGGGTTAGGGTAAGTGTAAGTGTTAGGGTTAGGGTTAGGTTCAGGGTTAGGTTTAGGTTAAGGGTTAGCGTTAGGGTTAGTGTTAGGTTTAGGGTTAGGTTTAGGTTTAGGGTTACTGTAAGGGTAAGGGTTAGGGTTAGGGTTAGGTTTAGGGGTTAGGGTTAGGGTTAAGGTTAGGTTTAGGGTTAGGGTTAGAGTAAGGGTAAGGGTGAGGGTTAGGGTTAGGGTTAGGATTAGGTTTAGGGTTAAGGTTAGGGTTAGGGAAAGGGTTAGGGTTAGGGTTAGGGTCAGGGTTAGGTTAAGCATTAAGGTTAGGGTTAGGGATAGGTAAGGGTAAGGGTTAGGGTTAGGATTAGGGTTAGTTTTAGGGTTAAGATTACAGTAATGGTAAGGGTGAGATTTAGGGTTAGGATTAGGGTTAGGTTTAGGGTTAAAGTAAGGGTTAGGGAAAGGGCTGGGGTTAGGTTTAGGATTAGGGTTACTGTAAGCATTAGGGTTTGGGTAAGCGTAAGGGTTAGGTTTAGGGTTAGGGTTAGGTTTAGCATTAAGTTTAGGGTTAGGGTTAGGGTAAGGGTCAGGTTTAAGTTTATGGTTAGGGTTAGGGTTAAGGTTACTTTTCGGGTTAGGGTTAGCATTAAGGTTAGGATTCGGGTTAGGTTAAGGGTAAGGGTTAGATTTAGGGTTAGGGTTAGGGTTAGGGTTAGGGGTTAGTTTTAGGGTTAGGGTTAGTGTTAGGTATAGGGTTAGGGTAAGGGTAAGGGTTATGGTTAGGGTAAGTGTTAGGGTTAGGGTTAGGGTTAGGGATATGGTAAGGGTAAGTGTTAGGGTTAGGGCTTAGGGTTGGGGTTACGGTTAGGTTTAAGTTCAGGGTTAGGGTTAGAGTAAGGGTAAGGGTGAGGGTTAGGTTTAGGGTTAGGGTTAGGGTTAGGTTTGGGGTTAAGGTTAGGGTTAGGGAAAGGGTTAGGGTTAGGGTTAGTGTTAGGGTTAGGGTAATGATTAGTGTTCAGTTTAGGGTTAGGGTAAGGGTTAGGTTTAGGGTTAGGGTTAGGGTTAGGGTTAGTGTTATGTTTAGGGTTAAAGTTAGGGTTAGGGGTAGGGTAAGGTTAAGTTAGGGTTAGAGTTAGGGGTTAGGGTTAGGGTTTAGGGTTAGGGTTAGGGTAGGTTTTAGGGTTAGTGTAAGGGTAAGGTTTAGGGTTAGGTTTAGGGTTAGGGGTTAGTGTTAGGGTTAGGGTAAGGGTTAGGGTTATGTTAGGGTAAGGGTAAGGTTTAGAGTTAGGGTTAGTGTTAGGTTTGGGGTTAGGGTTAGGGTAAGAGTAAGGGTTAGTGTTAGGGTTAGGGTTAGGGTAAGGGTTAGGGTTAGAGTTAGGGTTAGGTTTGGGGTTAGGGTTCGGGTTAGGGTAAGGGTTAGTGTTAGGTTTAGGGTTAGGTTTAGGGTTAGGGTTAAGGTAAGGTAAGGGTTAGGGTTAAGGTTAGGGTTAGGGATAGGGTATGGTTAGGGTAAGGATTAGAGTTACGGTTAGGGTTATGGTTAGGGGTAGGTTAAGGGTTAGGGTTAGGGTAAGGTTAAGGTTTAGGGTTAGCTTTAGGTTTGAGGTTAGGGTTAGGGTTAGGGTTAGGGTAAGGGTTAGGGTTTGGGTTAGTGTTAGAGTAAGGGTGCGGGTTAGGGTTATGGTTAGGGTGAGCGTTAGGGTTAGAGTTAGGTGTAGCGTTTAGGGTTAGGGTTAGGGTTAGGGTAAGGGTTAGGTTTAGAGTTAGGGTAAGGTTTAGATTTAGGCTTATGGTAAGGCTAAGGTTAGAGTTAGGGTTAGGGTTAGGGTAAGGGTTATGGTTAGGGTTAGGTTTAGGGTGAGCGTTAGGGTTAAATTTACTGATAGGGGTTAGTGTTAGTGTTAGGGTTAGTTAAGGGTTAGGGTTAGGGTAAGGGTTAGGGTTAGGGTTAGGGTAAGGCTAAGGGTTAGAATTAGGGTTAGGGTTAAGGTTAGGGTTAGGGGTTAGGTTTAGGTTTAGGGTAAGGGTAAGAGTAAGGGTTCCGGTTAGGTTTAGGTAAGGGTTAGGGTTAGGGTTAGGGTTAGGTTTGTGGTTAGGTTTCGGGTAATGGTAAGGGTTATTGTTAGGTTTAGGGTTAGGTTTAGGGTTAGGGTTAGGGTAAGGGTTAGGGTAAGGGTTATTGTTAAGGTTAGGGTTAGGGATACGTTTCAGTTAGGGTAAGGATTAGGGTTAGGGTTAGGGTTAGGAGTAGGAGTAGGTTAAGGTTTAGGGTTAGGATAAGGTTAAGGGTTAGGGTTAGGGTTAGGGTAAGGGTTAGAGTTAGGGTTAGGGTTAGGGTTAGGGTTAGAGTTAGGGTTAGGGTAAGGGTTAGGCTTAGGGTTAGGGTTAGGGTAAGGCTAAGGGTTAGAATTAGGGGTAGGGTTAGGGTTAGGTTTGGGGTTAGGTTTCGGGTAATGGTAAGGGTTACTGTTAGGTTTAGGGTTAGTTTTAGGATTAGGGTTAGGGTAAGGGTAAGGGTTAGGGTTAAGGTTAGCGTTAGGGATACGTTACGGTTAGGGTAAGGATTAGGGTTAGGGTTAGGGTTAGGAGTAGGAGTAGGTTAAGTTTTAGGGTTAGGGTAAGGTTAAGGGTTAGGGTTAGGGTAAGGGTTAGAGTTAGGGTTAGGGTTAGGGTTAGGGTTAGAGTTAGGGTTAGGGTAAGGGTTAAGCTTAGGGTTAGCGTTAGGGTAAGGCTAAGGGTCAGAATCAGGGTTAGGGTTAGGGTTAAGGTTAGTGTTAGTTTTAGGGTTAGGGGTACGGTTAGGGTAAAGTTAAGGGTTAGGGTTAGGGTTAGGGTTAGTGTTAGAGGTAGGGTTAGGGATAGGGTAAGGGTTAGGGTTAGGGTTAGGGTTACTGTTAGGGTTAGGGTAAAAGTTAGGGTTAGGGTAAAAGTTAGGGTTAGGGTTAGATTTAGGTTTAGGTTTAGGGTTACGGTTAGGGTTAGGGTAAGGTTTAGGGTTAGGTTTAGGGTTAGGTTTAGGGTTAGGGTAAGGGTAAGGTTTAGGGTTAGGGTTAGGGTTAGTTTTGGGGTTAGGGTTAGGGTAAGAGTAAGGGTAGGGTTAGGGTTAGGGTTAGGTTAAGTGTTAGGGTTAGGGTTAGGGATAGGTTAGGTTTGGAGTTAGGGTTATGGTAAGGGTAGGGTTATTGTTAGGGTTAGGTTTAGGGTTAGGGTTAGGGTTAGGGTAAGGGTAACGGTTAGGGTTAAGGTTAGGGTTAGGTTTAGGTTTAGGGTTAGGGTTAGGGTTAGGGTTAGTGTAGGGTTAGGGTTAGGGGTAGTGTTAGGGTTAGGTTTAGGGTTAGGGTTAAGTTTAGGGTAAGGGTAAGGTTTAGGGTTAGGGTTAGGGTTAGGTTTGGGGTTAGGGTCAGGGTAAGAGTAAGGGTTAGGGTTAGGGTTAGGTTTAGTAACGGTTAGGGTTAGGGTTAGGGATAGGGTTAAGTTTGGAGTTAGGGTTATGGTAAGGGTAGGGTTAGGGTTAGGGTTAGGGTTAGGTTTAGGGTTAGGGTTAGGGTTAGGGTAAGGGTAACGGTTAGGGTTAAGGTTAGGGTTAGGTTTAGGTTTAGGGTTATTGTAAGGATTATGGTTAGGCTAAGGGTTAGGATTAGAGTTACTGCTAGGTTTAGGTTAAGGGTTAGGGTTAGGGTAAGGGTAAGGTTAGGGTTACGTTTAGGGTTGGGGTTAGGGTTAGGGTTAAGGTTAGGATTAGGGTTAGGGTTAGAGTAAGGGTAAGGGTGAGGGTTAGGGTTAGGGTTAGGATTAGGTTTAGGGTTAAGTTTAGGGTTAGGGAAAGGGTTAGGGTTAGGGTTAAGGTCAGGGTAGGTTAAGCATTAAGGTTAGGGTTAGGGATAGGTAAGGGTAAGGGTTAGGGTTAGGATTAGGGTTAGTTTTAGTGTTAAGTTTACAGTAATGGTAAGGGTGAGATTTAGGGTTAGGATTAGGGTTAGGTTTAGGGTTAAAGTTAGGGTTAGGGAAAGGGCTGGGGTTAGGGTTAGGATTAGGTTTACTGTAAGCATTAGGGTTTGGGTAAGCGTAAGGGTTAGGTTTAGGGTTAGGGTTAGGGTTAGCATTAAGTTTAGGGTTAGGGTTAGGGTAAGGGTAAGGTTTAAGTTTATAGTTAGGGTGAGGGTTAAGGTTACTTTTCGGGTTAGGGTTAGCATTAAGGTTAGGATTGGGTTAGGTTAAGGGTAAGGGTTAGATTTAGGGTTAGGGTTAGGGTTAGGGTTAGGGGTTAGTTTTAGGGTTAGGGTTAGTGTTAGGTATAGGGTTAGGGTAAGGGTAAGGGTTATGGTTAGGGTAAGTGTTAGGATTAGGGTTAGGGTAAGAGTAAGGGGTAGGGTTAGGGTTAGGGTTAGGTTAAGTGTTAGGGTTAGGGTTAGGGATAGGGTTACGTTTGGGTTTAGGGTTATGGTAAGGGTAAGTGTTAGGTTAGGGTTAAGTTAGGGTTAGGGTTAGGGTAAGGGAAAGCGTTAGGGTTAAAGTTAGGTTTAGGATTAGGTTTAGGGTTAGGGTAAAGATTATAGTTAGGTTAAGGGTTAGGAGTAGGGTTAATGTTAGGGTCAGGTTAAGGGTTAGGGTAAGGGTAAGGGTTAGGGTTAGGGTTAGGGTTGGGTTAGGTTAGGATATGGGTGAGGGTAAGTGTAAGGGTTAGGTTTAGGGTTAGGGTTAGGGTAAGGGTTAGGGTAAGGGTTAGGGTGAGGGAGAGCGTTAGGTTATGGGTTAGGGTGAGGGTTAATGTTAGGGTTAGGTTAAGGGTTAGTGTTAGGGTTAGGGTTAGGGTAAGGGTTAGGGTTAGGTTTAAGGTTAGGGTAAGGAAAGGGTTAGAGTTAGGATTAGGGTTACTGTAAGGGTTAAGGTTAGGCTTAGGGTTAGGGTGAGCGTTAGGGTTAGGGTTAGGGTTAGTGGTTAGGGTCAGTGTTAGGGTTAGGGTAAGGGGTAGGGTTAGGGTTAGGGTAAGGGTTAGGGTTAGGGTTATTGTAATGCTAAGGGTTAGACTTAGGGTTAGGGTAAGTTTTAGGATTAGGGTTAGGGTTAGGGTAAGACTAAGGGTTAGAGTTAGGGTTAAGGTTAAGTTTAGGGTTAGGGGTTAGGGTTAGGGTAAGGGTAAGGTTTAGGTTTAGGTTTAAGGTTAGGGTATGGGTAAGGGTCAGGGTTAGGTTTATGGTTAGAGTTAGGGTTATGGTTAGGGTTAGTGTTAGGGTTACGGTAAGGGTAAGGGTTAGGGTTATTGTTAGGGTTAGGGTTAGTTTAAGGGTTATTGTTAGGGATTAGGGTTAGGGTTAGGGTAAGGTTTAGGGTAAGGGTTAGGTTTAGGGTTAGGGTTAGGGTAAAATTTAGGGTTAGGGTTAGGATAAGGGTAAGTGTTAGGGTTAGGGTTAGCGTTAGGTTTAGGGTAAGCGTAAGCCTTAGGGTTAGGGTTAGGATTGGGTTTCGGGTTGGGGTTAAGTTTAAGGTTAGGGTTAGGGTAAGGGTAAGGGTTAGGGTTTTTGTTAGGGTTAGTGATTGTTTAAGGGTTAGGGTTAGGGATTAGGGTTAGGGTTAGGGTTACGTTTAGGGTAAGCGTAAGCCTTAGGGTTAGGGTTAGGATTGGGTTTCGGGTTGGGGTTAAGTTTAAGGTTAGGGTTAGGGTAAGGGTAAGGGTTAGGGTTAGGGTTAGGGTTAGGTTTAAGGTTAGAGTTAGTGTAAGGGAAAGTGTTAGGGATAGGTTTAGGGTTACCGTAAATGTTATTGTTAGGGTTAGGGTTAGGGTTAGGGTTAGGTTTAAGTTTAGAGTTAGTGTAAGGGAAAATGTTAGGGTTAGGTTTAGGGTTACCGTAAATGTTATTGTTAGGGTTAGGGTTAGGGTTAGGGTTAGGGTAAAGGTTAGAGTTAGGGTTAGGTTTAGGGTTAGGGTTAGGGTAAGGGTAAGGGTTAGGGTTAGGGTTAGCTTCAGCGTTAGGGTTATTGTAAGGGTTAGGGTTAGGGTTAGTGTTAGGTTTAGGGTTAAGTTTAGGGTTAGGATTAGGTTAAGTGTAAGGGTTAGTGTTAGTGTTAGTGGTAGGGTTTAGGGTTAGAGTTATGGTTAGGTTTAGGGTTAGGGTTAGGGTAAGGTTTAGGGTTAGGGTTAGGGGTTAGGGTTAGGTTTAGGGTTAGGGTAATTGTAAGGTTTAGGGTGAGGGTTAGAGTTTGGTTTGGGGTTAGGGTTAGGGTAAGGGTAAGTGTTAGTTTAGGGTTAGGGTTAGGGTAATGGTAATGGTTAGGGTCGGTGTTAGGGTTACAGTTAAGTTTAGGGTTAGGGTTAGGATTAGGCAAAGGGTTATGGTTATGGTTAGGGTTAGGGTTAGGGTTAGAGTTAGGGTCAGGGTTAGGTTAAGGGTAACGAATACCGTTAGGGTTTGGGTTAGGTTTAGGGTGAAAATTAGGGTTAGGGTTAGGATTAGGGTAAGGGTAAGCTTTAGGGTTAGGGTTATGGTTAGGTTTAGGGTTGGGGTTAAGGTTACGGTGAGGGTTAGGTAAAGGTTAAGGGTTAGGGTTAGGGTTAAGATTAGGTTTAGGTTTAAGGGTAGGGTTAGGATAAGGGTAAGGGTTAGGGTTAGGGTTAGGGTTAGGTTTAGGATAAGGGTAAGGGTTAGGGTTAGGGTTAGGGTTAGGTTTAAGTTTAGGGTTAGGGTAAGGGTAAGGGTAAGGTTTAGGTTTAGGGTTAGGGTTAGGATAAAGGTTAGGGTTAGGGTTAGGGTTAGGTTTAGGGTAAGTGTAAGGGTAAGGGTTAGGGTTAGGGTTAGGGTTAGGTTTAAGGTTAGGGTTAGGGTAAGTGTAAGGGTTAGGGTTAGGGTTAGCGTAAAGGTTAGGGTTAGGGTAAGTGTTAGGGTTAGGGTTAGGGTAAGGGTAAGGGCTAGGGTAGGGTTAGGGTTAGGGTAAGTGTTCGCTTTAGTATTGGGGTTAAGGTTAGGGTTAGGGTTAGGGTTAGGTTTGGGGTTAGGGTTAGGGTAAGGGTAAGGGTTAGGGTGAAGGTTAGAGTTAGGGATAGGTTACAGTTAGGGTAAGGATTAGGGTTAGGATTAGGGTTAGGTTTAGTGGTAGGTTAAGTGTTAGGGTTAGGGTAAGGTTAAGTGTTAGGGTTAGCTTTAGGGTTGGGGTTAGGGTTAGGGTAAGGGTTAGGGTAAGGGTAAGGGTTAGGGTTAGGGTAGCGGTTAGAGTTAGGGTTAGGGTTAGGTTAAGGCTAAGGGTTAGAGTTAGGGTTAGGGTTAGGGTAAAGCTAAGGGTTAGAGTTAGGGTTAGGGTTAGAGTAGGGGTTAGGGTTAGGGTTAGGTAATGGTTAGGGTTAGGGTTAGGGTAAGGGTTAGGGTTAGGGTTAGGGTAAGGCTAAGGGTTAGAGTTAGGGTTAGGAGAAGGGTTAGGGTTAGGGTTATGCTAAGACTAAGGGTTAGAATTAGGGTTAGGGTTAGGGTTAAGTTTAGTGTTAGTGTTAGGGTTAGGGGTACAGTTAGGGTAAGGGTTAGGGTTAGGGTTAGGGTTAGGGTTAAGTTTAGGGTCAGGGTTAGGGTTAGTGTAAGGGTTATTGTTAGGTTTAGGGTAACAGTTCGGTTAGGGTTAGGGTTAGAGGTAGGGTTATGGTTAGGGTAAGGGTTAAGTTTAGGGTTAGGGTTAGTGTTAGGGTTAGGGTAAAAGTTAGGGTTAGGGTTAGATTTAGGTTTAGGGTTAGGGTTAGGGTTAAGGTTAGGGTAAGGGTTAGGTTAGGGTTAGGGTTAGGGTTAGGGTAAGGGTATGGGTTAGGGTTAGGGTTAGGTTCAGGGATAGGGTTAGGGTAAGGGTTAGATTTAGGGTTAGTGTTAGGTTTAGGGTTAAGGTTAGGGTTAGGGTTAGGGTTAGATTTACGGTAAGGGTAAGGTTTAGGGTTAGGGTTAGGGTTAGGTTTTGGGTTAGGGTTAGGGTAAGAGTAAGGGTTAGGTTTAGGGTAAGGGTTAGGTTAAGTGTTAGGGTTAGTGTTAGGGATAGGGTTAGGTTTGGGGTTAGGGTTATGGTAAGGGTAAGGGTTAGGGTTAGGGTTAGTTTTAGGATTAGGGTTAGGTTTAGGGTAAGGAAAGCGTTAGGGTTAAAGTTAGGTTTAGGATTAGGTTTAGGGTTAGGGTAAGGATTATGGTTAGGATAAGGGTTAGGATTAGTGTTAATGTTAGTGTTAGGTTAGGGTAAGGGTAAGGGTTAGGGTTAGGTTTAGGTTTGGGGTTAGGTTAGGGTAAGGGTGAGGGTAAGTGTAAGGGTTAGGTTTAGGGTTAGGGTTAGGGTAAGGGTTAGGGTAACGGTTACGGTGAGGGAGAGCGTTAGGGTATGGGTTAGGGTGAGGGGTTAGTGTTAGGGTTAGGGTAAGGATTAGGGTTAAGGTTAGGGTTAGGGTAAGGTTAGGGTTAGGTTTAGGGTTAGGGTAAGTCTAAGGGTTAGAGTTAGGATTAGGGTTAGGGTAAGGGTTAGGGTTAGGGCTAGGGTTAGGGTGAGCGTTAGGGTTAAGTTTAGGGTTAGTGGTTAGGTTTAGTGTTAGGGTTAGGGTAAGGTTTAGGGTTAGGGTTAGGGTAAGGGTTAGGGTTAGGGTTAGGGTAAGGCTAAGGGTTAGAGACAGGGTTAGGGTTAGGGTTGGGTTTAGGGGTTAGGGTTAGGGTTAGGGTAAAAGTAAGGGTTAGGTTTAGGGTTAAGGTTAGGGTAAGGGTAAGGGTTAGGGTTAGGGTTAGGGTTAGGGTTAAGCTTACGGTTACTGTTAGGGTTACGGTAAGGGTAAGGGTTAGGGTTATTGTTAGGGTTAGGTTTAGGGTTGGTGTGAGCTTTAAGATTAGGGTTAGGGTTAGGGTAAGTGTTAGGGTTAGGGTTAGGGTTAGGTTTAGAATTAGGGTTAGGGTTAGTTTTAGGGTTAGGGTTAGGTTAAGGGTAAGGTTAAGGGTTAGGGTTAGGGTTAGGGGTTAGGGTTAGGGTTAATGTAAGTGTAATGGTTAAGTTTAGTTTAAGGGTAAGGTTTAGGGTTAGGGTTAGGGTGAGTGTAAGGGTTAGGGTTAGGGTTAGGTTTAGGGTTATGGTTAGGGTTAGGGTACGGGTAAGTTTTAGGATTACGGTAAGAATTGGGTTAGGGTTAGGGATAGGGTTAGGGTAAGGGTTAGGGTTAGGGTCGGGGTTAGGGTTAGGGTTAGGGTTAGGGTTAGGTTTAGGATTAGAGTTAGGGTAAGTTTAAATGTTACGGTTAGGTTTAGGGTTGGAGTTAAGGTTAGGGTTAGGGTGAGGGTAAGGATACGGGTTGGGTTTAGGTTTAGGGTTAGGGTGAGGGTAAGGGGAATGGTTGGGTATAGGGTTAGGGTTAGGGTTAGGGTTAGGTTTAGGGTAAGGGTAAGGATAAGTTTTAGGGTTAGGGTTAGTGTTAGTTTTGGGGTTAGGGTTAGGGTAAGGGTAAGGGTTAGGATTAGGTTTAGGGTTGCTTTGGGGTTAGGATTGGGTAAGGGTTAGGGTTAGGGTTAATGTTAGGGTTAGGGTTAGGTTTAGGGTTAGGGTAAGGGTAAGGGTTAGGTTAATGTTAGGGTTAGCGTTAGGGTTAGATTAGGGTAAGGGTAAGGGTTAGGTTTAGGGTTAGGGTTAGGTTTAGAGTTAGGGTTAGGGTTAGGTTTAGGGTTAGGTTTAGGTTAAGGTTAAGGTTAAGGGTTAGGGTTAGGGTTAGGGTTAGGGTAAGGTTTAGGGTTAGGGTAAGGGTTAGGGTTAGGGTTAGGGTTAATGTTAGGTTTAGGGTTAGCGTTAGGGTAGGGGTAAGGTTTAGGGTTAGGGTTAGTGTTAAGTTTAGGGAAAGGGTAAATGTTAGGGTTAGGGTCAGGGTAAGGATTAGGGTTAGGTTTAGTGTTAGGGTTATTGTTAGGGCTAGGGTTAGGGTTAGGGTTAGGGTCAGGTTTAGGGTTAGGGTAATGGTAAGTGTTAGGGTTAGGTTTAGTGTTAGGTTTAGGGTTAAGGTTAGGGTTAGGGTTAGGGTTAGGGTAAGGGTTAGGGTAAGGGTTAGAGTTAGGGTTAGGTTTAGTGTTAGGGTTAGGTTAAGGGTAAGGGTTAGGGTTAGAGTTAGTGGTAGTGGTTAGGGTTAGAGTTATGGTTAGGTTTATGGTTGGGGTAGGGTAATATTTAGGGTTAGATTTAGGGTTAGGGGTTAGAGTTAGGGTTAGGGTAAGGGTATGGTTTAGGGTTACGGTTAGGGTTTGGTTTGGCGTTAGGGTTTGGGTAAGGGTAAGGGTTAGGGTTAGGTTTTGGGTTAGGGTTAGGGTAAGAGTAAGGGTTAGGTTTAGGGTTAGGCTTAGGTTAAGGGTTAGGGTTAGGGTTAGGGATAGGGTTAGGTTTGGGGTGAGCTTTGAGGTTAGGGTAAGGGTTAGGGTTAGGGTTAGGTTTATGGTTAGGGTTAGGTTTAGGGTTATTTTTAGGGTAAGGGTATGGGTTAGGGTTAGGGTTAGGTTTAGGGTTAGGGTTAGGTTAAGGGTTAGGGTTAGGGTTAGGGTTAGGGTTAGATTTACAGTAAGGGTAATGTTTAGGGTTAGGGTGAGTGTAAGTGTAAGGGTTAGGTTTAGGGTTAGGGTTAGGGTAAGGGTTAGGGTAAGGGTTACGGTGAGGGAGAGCGTTAGGGTATGGGTTAGGGTGAGGGGTTAGTGTTAGTGTTAGGGTAAGGATTAGGGTTAGGGTTAGGGTAAGGTTAGGGTTAGGTTTAGGGTTAGGGTAAGGCTAAGGGTGAGAGTTAGGATTAGGGTTAGGGTAAGGGTTAGGGTTAGGGTTAGGGTTACGGTAAGGGTAAGAGTAAGGGTTAGGTTTAGGGTTAAGGTTAGGGTAAGGGTCAGGGTTAGGGTTAGGGTTAGGGTTAGGTTTAGGATTAGGGTTAGAGTAACTTTAAAGGTTACGGTTAGGTTTAGGGTTGGGGTTAAGGTTAGGGTTATGGTGAGGGTAAGGATACGGGTTGGGTTTAGGTTTAGGGTTAGGGTGAGGGTAAGGGGAAGGGTTGGGTATAGGGTTAGGGTTAGGGTAAGGGTTAGGGTTAGGGTTAGGTTTAGGGTAAGGGTAAGGATAAATTTTAGGGTTAGGGTTAGTATTAGGTTTGGGGTTAAGGTTAGGGTAAGGGTAAGAGTTAGGATTAGGTTTAGGGTTGCTTTGGGGTTAGGATTAGGGTAAGGGTTAGGGTTAGGGTTAATGTTAGGGTTAGGGTTAGGTTTAGGGTTAGGGTAAGGGTAAGGTTTAGTTTAATGTTAGGGTTAGCATTAGGGTTAGATTAGGGTAAGGGGAAGGGTTAGGGTTAGGATAAGGTTTAGGGTTAGGGTTAGGGTAAGGGTTAGGGTTAGGGTTAGGGTTAATGTTAGGTTTAGGGTTAGCTTTACGGTAGGGGTAAGGGTTAGGGTTAGGGTTAGTGTTAGGTTTAGGGAAAGGGTAAGGGTTAGGCTTAGGGTTAGGGTAAGGATTAGGGTTAGGTTTAGTGTTAGGGTAAGGGTTAGGGCTACGGTTAGGCTTAGGGTTAGGGTTAGGGTCAGGTTTAGGTTTAGGGTAATGGTAAGTGTTAGGGTTAGGTTTAGTGTTAGGTTTAGGGTTAAGGTTAGCGTTAGGGTTAGGGTTAGGGTAAGGGTTAGGGTAAGGGTTAGAGTTAGGGTTAGGTTTAGGGTTAGGGTTAGGTTAAGGGTAGGGTTAGGGTTAGAGTTAGTGGTAGTGGTTAGGGTTAGAGTTATGGTTAGGTTTATGGTTAGGGGTAGGGTAATGTTTAGGGTTAGGTTTAGGGTTAGGGGTTAGGGTTAGGGTTAGGGTTAGGATAAGGGTTAGGTTAAGGGTTAGGGTTAGGGTTAGGGATAGGGTTAGGTTTGGGGTGAGCTTTGAGGTTAGGGTAAGGGTTAGGGTTACGGTTAGGTTTATGTTTAGGTTTAGGTTTAGGTTTAGGGTTAGGTTTAGGGTAAGGGTATGGGTTAGGGTTAGGGTTAGGTTCAGGGATAGGTTTAGGTTAAGGGTTAGGATTAGTGTTAATGTTAGGTTTAGGGTTAAGGTTAGTGTTAGGGTTAGGGTTAGGGTTAGATTTACGGTAAGGGTAATGTTTAGGGTTAGGGTGAGTGTAAGTGTAAGGGTTAGGTTTAGGGTTAGGGTTAGGGTAAGGGTTAGGGTAAGGGTTACGGTGAGGGAGAGCGTTAGGGTTTGGGTTAGGGTGAGGGGTTAGTGTTAGGGTTAGGGTAAGGATTAGGGTTAGGGTTAGGGTAAGGTTAGGGTTAGGTTTAGGGTTAGGGTAAGGCTAAGGGTTAGAGTTAGGATTAGGGTTTGGGTAAGGGTTAGGGTTAGGGTTAGGGTTAGGGTGAGCGTTAGGGTTAAGTTTAGGGTTAGTGGTTAGGTTTAGTGTTAGGGTTAGGGTAAGGGTTAGGGTTAGGGTTAGGGTAAGGGTTAGGGTTAGGGTTAGGGTAAGGCTAAGGGTTAGAGATAGGGTTAGGATTAGGGTTAGGGTTAGGGTTTGGGGTTAGGGTTACGGTAAGGGTAAGATTAAGGGTTAGGTTTAGGGTTAAGTTAGGGTAAGGTTAAGGGTTAGGGTTAGGGTTAGGGTTAGTGTTAATCTTACGGTTACTGTTAGGGTTACGGTAAGGGTAAGGGTTAGGTTTATTGTTAGGGTTAGGTTTAGTGTTGGTGTGAGCTTTAAGGTTAGGGTAAGTGTTAGGGTAAGTGTTAGGGTTAGGGTTAGGGTTAGGGTTAGGTTTAGAGTTAGGGTTAGGGTTAGGTTTAGGTTTAGGGTTAGATTAAGGGTAAGGTTAAGGGTTAGGGTTAGGGTTAGGGGTTAGGGTTAGGGTTAGGGTTAATGTAAGGGTAATGGTTAAGTTTAGGGTAAGGTTAAGGTTTAGGGTTAGGGTTAGGGTGAGTGTAAGGGTAAGGATTAGGGTTAGGGTTAGGGTTAGGTTAGGGTTATGGTTAGGGTTAGGGTTAGGTTTAGGGTTAGGGTTAGGGTTAGGGTAACTTTAATGGTTACGGTTAGGTTTAGGGTTGGGGTTAAGTTTAGGGTTAGGGTGAGGGTAAGGATACGGGTTGGGTTTAGGTTTAGGGTTAGGGTGAGGGTAAGGGGAAGGGTTGGGTATAGGGTTAGGGTTAGGGTAAGGGTTAGGGTTAGGGTTAGGTTTAGGGTAAGGGTAAGGATAAGTTTTAGGGTTAGGGTTAGTGTTAGGTTTGGGGTTAGGGTTAGGGTAAGGGTAAGGGTTAGGATTAGGTTTAGGGTTGCTTTGGGGTTAGGATTAGGGTAAGGGTTAGGGTTAGGGTTAATGTTAGGGTTAGGGTTAGGGTTAGGGTCAGGGTTAGGGTAAGGGTAAGGGTTAGGTTAATGTTAGGGTTAGCGTTAGGGTTAGATTAGGGTAAGGGTAAGGGTTAGGGTTAGGATAAGTTTTAGGGTTAGGGTTAGGGTAAGGGTTAGGGTTAGGGTTAGGGTTAATGTTAGGTTTAGGGTTAGCGTTAAGGTAGGGGTAAGGGTTAGGGTTAGGGTTAGTGTTAGGTTTAGGGAAAGGGTAAGGGTTAGGGTTAGGGTTAGGGTAAGGATTAGGGTTAGGTTTGGTGTTAGGGTAAGGGTTAGGGCTACGGTTCGGGTTAGGGTTAGGGTCAGGTTTAGGGTTAGGGTAATGGTAAGTGTTAGGGTTAGGTTTAGTGTTAGGTTTAGGGTTAAGGTTAGGGTTAGGGTTAGGGTTAGGGTAAGGGTTAGGGTAAGGGTTAGAGTTAGGGTTAGGTTTAGGGTTAGGGTTAGGTTAAGGGTAAGGGTTAGGGTTAGAGTTAGTGGTAGTGGTTAGGGTTAGAGTTATGGTTAGGTTTATGGTTAGGGTAGGGTAATGTTTAGGGTTAGGGTTAGGGTTAGGGGTTAGGGTTAGGGTTAGGGTAAGGGTTAGGTTAAGGGTTAGGGTTAGGGTTAGGGATAGGGTTAGGTTTGGGGTGAGCTTTGAGGTTAGGGTAAGGGTTAGTGTTAGGGTTAGGTTTATGGTTAGGGTTAGGTTTAGGGTTAGGGTTAGGGTAAGGGTATGGGTTAGGGTAAGGGTTAGGTTCAGGGATAGGTTTAGGTTAAGGGTTAGGATTCGTGTTAATGTTAGGTTTAGGGTTAAGGTTAGGGTTAGGGTTAGGGTTAGGGTTAGATTTACGGTAAGGGTAATGTTTAGGGTTAGGGTGAGTGTAAGTGTAAGGGTTAGGTTTAGGGTTAGGGTTAGGGTAAGGTTTAGGGTAAGGGTTACGGTGAGGGAGAGCGTTAGGGTATGGGTTAGGGTGAGGGGTTAGTGTTAGGGTTAGGGTAAGGATTAGGGTTAGGGTTAGGGTAAGGTTAGGGTTAGGTTTAGGGTTAGGGTAAGGCTAAGGGTTAGAGTTAGGATTAGGGTTAGGGTAAGGGTTAGGGTTAGGGTTAGGGTGAGCGTTAGGGTTAAGTTTAGGGTTAGTGGTTAGGTTTAGTGTTAGGGTTAGGGTAAGGTTTAGGTTTAGGGTTAGGGTAAGGGTTAGGGTTAGGGTTAGGGTAAGGCTAAGGGTTAGAGATAGGGTTAGGATTAGGGTTAGGGTTAGGGTTAGGGGTTAGGGTTACGGTAAGGGTAAGATTAAGGGTTAGGTTTAGGGTTAAGGTTAGGGTAAGGTTAAGGGTTAGGGTTAGATTTACGGTAAGGGTAATGTTTAGGGTTAGGGTGAGTGTAAGTGTTAGGGGTAGGTTTAGTGTTAGGTTTAGGGTTAAGGTTAGGGTTAGGGTTAGGGTTAGGGTAAGGGTTAGGGTAAGGGTTAGAGTTAGGGTTAGGTTTAGGGTTAGGGTTAGGTTAAGGGTAAGGGTTAGGGTTAGAGTTAGTGGTAGTGGTTAGTGTTAGAGTTATGGTTAGGTTTATGGTTAGGGGTAGGTAATGTTTAGGGTTAGGGTTAGGGTTAGGGGTTAGGGTTAGGGTTAGGGTTAGGGTAAGGGTATGGTTTAGGGTTACGGTTAGGGTTTGGTTTGGTGTTAGGGTTAGGGTAAGGGTAAGGGTTAGTTTAGGGTTAGTGTTAGGTTAAGGGTAATGGTTAGGGTTGGTGTTAGGGTTACAGTTAAGTTTAGGGTTAGGGTTAGGTTTAGGGTTAGGGTTAGGTTTGGTGTGAGCTTTAAGGTTGGGGTTAGGTTAGGATCAGTGTTAGTGTTAGGGTTAGGTTTAAGTTTAGAGTTAGGGTTAGGGTTAGGTTTAGGGTTAGGCTTAGGGTTAGGGTAAGGGATAGGGTTAGGGTTACGTTAAGGGTAAGTGTTAGGTTTAGGGTTAGGGTTAGGGTTAGGGTTAGGGTTAGCTAAGGGTAAGGGTTAGGGTTAGGGTTAGGGTTAGGTTTAGGGTCAGGGTTAGGGTTAGGGTTAGGGTAAGGGTTAGGGTAAGGGTTACGGTGAGGGAGAGCGTTAGGGTTTGGGTTAGGGTGAGGGGTTAGTGTTAGGGTTAGGGTAAGGATTAGGGTTAGGGTTAGGGTAAGGTTAGGGTTAGGTTTAGGGTTAGGGTAAGGCTAAGGGTTAGAGTTAGGATTAGGGTTTGGGTAAGGGTTAGGGTTAGGGTTAGGGTTAGGGTGAGCGTTAGGGTTAAGTTTAGGGTTAGTGGTTAGGTTTAGTGTTAGGGTTAGGGTAAGGGTTAGGGTTAGGGTTAGGGTAAGGGTTAGGGTTAGGGTTAGGGTAAGGCTAAGGGTTAGAGATAGGGTTAGGATTAGGGTTAGGGTTAGGGTTTGGGGTTAGGGTTACGGTAAGGGTAAGATTAAGGGTTAGGTTTAGGGTTAAGTTAGGGTAAGGTTAAGGGTTAGGGTTAGGGTTAGGGTTAGTGTTAATCTTACGGTTACTGTTAGGGTTACGGTAAGGGTAAGGGTTAGGTTTATTGTTAGGGTTAGGTTTAGTGTTGGTGTGAGCTTTAAGGTTAGGGTAAGTGTTAGGGTAAGTGTTAGGGTTAGGGTTAGGGTTAGGGTTAGGTTTAGAGTTAGGGTTAGGGTTAGGTTTAGGTTTAGGGTTAGATTAAGGGTAAGGTTAAGGGTTAGGGTTAGGGTTAGGGGTTAGGGTTAGGGTTAGGGTTAATGTAAGGGTAATGGTTAAGTTTAGGGTAAGGTTAAGGTTTAGGGTTAGGGTTAGGGTGAGTGTAAGGGTAAGGATTAGGGTTAGGGTTAGGGTTAGGTTAGGGTTATGGTTAGGGTTAGGGTTAGGTTTAGGGTTAGGGTTAGGGTTAGGGTAACTTTAATGGTTACGGTTAGGTTTAGGGTTGGGGTTAAGTTTAGGGTTAGGGTGAGGGTAAGGATACGGGTTGGGTTTAGGTTTAGGGTTAGGGTGAGGGTAAGGGGAAGGGTTGGGTATAGGGTTAGGGTTAGGGTAAGGGTTAGGGTTAGGGTTAGGTTTAGGGTAAGGGTAAGGATAAGTTTTAGGGTTAGGGTTAGTGTTAGGTTTGGGGTTAGGGTTAGGGTAAGGGTAAGGGTTAGGATTAGGTTTAGGGTTGCTTTGGGGTTAGGATTAGGGTAAGGGTTAGGGTTAGGGTTAATGTTAGGGTTAGGGTTAGGGTTAGGGTCAGGGTTAGGGTAAGGGTAAGGGTTAGGTTAATGTTAGGGTTAGCGTTAGGGTTAGATTAGGGTAAGGGTAAGGGTTAGGGTTAGGATAAGTTTTAGGGTTAGGGTTAGGGTAAGGGTTAGGGTTAGGGTTAGGGTTAATGTTAGGTTTAGGGTTAGCGTTAAGGTAGGGGTAAGGGTTAGGGTTAGGGTTAGTGTTAGGTTTAGGGAAAGGGTAAGGGTTAGGGTTAGGGTTAGGGTAAGGATTAGGGTTAGGTTTGGTGTTAGGGTAAGGGTTAGGGCTACGGTTCGGGTTAGGGTTAGGGTCAGGTTTAGGGTTAGGGTAATGGTAAGTGTTAGGGTTAGGTTTAGTGTTAGGTTTAGGGTTAAGGTTAGGGTTAGGGTTAGGGTTAGGGTAAGGGTTAGGGTAAGGGTTAGAGTTAGGGTTAGGTTTAGGGTTAGGGTTAGGTTAAGGGTAAGGGTTAGGGTTAGAGTTAGTGGTAGTGGTTAGGGTTAGAGTTATGGTTAGGTTTATGGTTAGGGTAGGGTAATGTTTAGGGTTAGGGTTAGGGTTAGGGGTTAGGGTTAGGGTTAGGGTAAGGGTTAGGTTAAGGGTTAGGGTTAGGGTTAGGGATAGGGTTAGGTTTGGGGTGAGCTTTGAGGTTAGGGTAAGGGTTAGTGTTAGGGTTAGGTTTATGGTTAGGGTTAGGTTTAGGGTTAGGGTTAGGGTAAGGGTATGGGTTAGGGTAAGGGTTAGGTTCAGGGATAGGTTTAGGTTAAGGGTTAGGATTCGTGTTAATGTTAGGTTTAGGGTTAAGGTTAGGGTTAGGGTTAGGGTTAGGGTTAGATTTACGGTAAGGGTAATGTTTAGGGTTAGGGTGAGTGTAAGTGTAAGGGTTAGGTTTAGGGTTAGGGTTAGGGTAAGGTTTAGGGTAAGGGTTACGGTGAGGGAGAGCGTTAGGGTATGGGTTAGGGTGAGGGGTTAGTGTTAGGGTTAGGGTAAGGATTAGGGTTAGGGTTAGGGTAAGGTTAGGGTTAGGTTTAGGGTTAGGGTAAGGCTAAGGGTTAGAGTTAGGATTAGGGTTAGGGTAAGGGTTAGGGTTAGGGTTAGGGTGAGCGTTAGGGTTAAGTTTAGGGTTAGTGGTTAGGTTTAGTGTTAGGGTTAGGGTAAGGTTTAGGTTTAGGGTTAGGGTAAGGGTTAGGGTTAGGGTTAGGGTAAGGCTAAGGGTTAGAGATAGGGTTAGGATTAGGGTTAGGGTTAGGGTTAGGGGTTAGGGTTACGGTAAGGGTAAGATTAAGGGTTAGGTTTAGGGTTAAGGTTAGGGTAAGGTTAAGGGTTAGGGTTAGATTTACGGTAAGGGTAATGTTTAGGGTTAGGGTGAGTGTAAGTGTTAGGGGTAGGTTTAGTGTTAGGTTTAGGGTTAAGGTTAGGGTTAGGGTTAGGGTTAGGGTAAGGGTTAGGGTAAGGGTTAGAGTTAGGGTTAGGTTTAGGGTTAGGGTTAGGTTAAGGGTAAGGGTTAGGGTTAGAGTTAGTGGTAGTGGTTAGTGTTAGAGTTATGGTTAGGTTTATGGTTAGGGGTAGGTAATGTTTAGGGTTAGGGTTAGGGTTAGGGGTTAGGGTTAGGGTTAGGGTTAGGGTAAGGGTATGGTTTAGGGTTACGGTTAGGGTTTGGTTTGGTGTTAGGGTTAGGGTAAGGGTAAGGGTTAGTTTAGGGTTAGTGTTAGGTTAAGGGTAATGGTTAGGGTTGGTGTTAGGGTTACAGTTAAGTTTAGGGTTAGGGTTAGGTTTAGGGTTAGGGTTAGGTTTGGTGTGAGCTTTAAGGTTGGGGTTAGGTTAGGATCAGTGTTAGTGTTAGGGTTAGGTTTAAGTTTAGAGTTAGGGTTAGGGTTAGGTTTAGGGTTAGGCTTAGGGTTAGGGTAAGGGATAGGGTTAGGGTTACGTTAAGGGTAAGTGTTAGGTTTAGGGTTAGGGTTAGGGTTAGGGTTAGGGTTAGCTAAGGGTAAGGGTTAGGGTTAGGGTTAGGGTTAGGTTTAGGGTCAGGGTTAGGATTAAGTTTAGGGTTTGTGTAAGGGTCAGTGTTAGGGTTAGGGGTAGGGTTAGGGGTAGGTTTAGGATAAGGGAAAGGGTTAGGGTTAGGGTTAGGGGTTAGGGTTAGGGTTAGGGTTATGGTTAGGTTTAGGGTTAGGGTTAGGGTAGGGATAATGCTTAGGTTTAGAGTTAGGGTTAGGGTTAGGTTTTGGGTTAGGGTAAGGGTAAGGGTTAGATTAGGTTTAGGGTTAGGGTAAGGGTTAGGGTTAGCGTTAGTGTTAAGGTTAGGGTTAGGGTTAGGTTTAGGCTAAGGACTTAGGGTTAGGTTAAGGTAAGGATTAGGGTTAGGGGTAGGGTTAGGGTTAGGGTTAGGGTAAGGGTTAGGGTTATGTTTAGGTTTAGGGTAAAAGTTAGGGTTCTGGTTAGGGTTAGGGTAAGGGTAACTGTTAGGGTTAGGGTTGGGGTTAGGGTTAGAGTAATGTTCAGGTTTAGGGTTAGGGTTAGGGTTATGGGTTAGGGTTAGGCTTAGTGTTAAGTTTCTGTTTAGAGTTAGGGTTAGGGTAAGGGTAAGGGTGATGGTTAGGTTTAATGATAGGGTTAGGGTAGGTGTACAGTTAGGGTTAGGGTAAGGGTTAGGGTTAGGGTTAGTGTTAAGGTTAGGGTTAGGGTTAGGTTTAGGCTAAGGGTTAGGGTTAGAATTAAGTTAAGGATTAGGGTTAGGGTTAGGGTTAGGGTAAGGGTTAGGGTTATGGTTAGGTTTAGGGTAAAAGTTAGGGTTCTGGTTAGGGTTAGGGTAAGGGTAACTGTTAGGGTTAGGGTTAGGGTTAGGGTAAGGGTCAGTTTTAGGGTTAGGGTTAGGGTTATGGGTTAGGGTTAGGGTTAGTGTTAAGTTTCGGTTTAGAGTTAGGGTTAGGGTAAGGGTAAGGGTGATGGATAGGTTTAATGATAGGGTTAGGGCTAGGTTTACAGTTAGGGTTAGGGTTAGGGTTAGTGTTAGGGTGAGGGTTAGGGTTAGTGTTAGAGTTACGATTAGGCTAAGGATTAGTGTTAGGTTTAGCATTAAGGTTAGGGTTAGGGTTAGGTTTAGCATTAAGTTTAGGGTTACGGTAAGGTTAATGGTAAGGCTTAGGTTTAGGGTTAGGTTTAGAGTTAGGGTTAGGGTTAGGTTTAGGGTTAGGGTTAGGGTAAAGGTAAGGGTTAGGGTTAGGTTTAGGGTTAAGTTTAGGGTTAGGGTTAGGATAAGGGTAAGGGTAAGTGTTAGGGTTAGGGTTAGGGTTGGGGGTTAGGGTTAGGGTTACGGTTAGGGTTAGAGTTATGTTTAGGTTTAGGGTTAGAGTAAGGGTAAGTGTTAGAGTTAGGGTTAGGGTTAGGGTTAGGTTAAGGACAAGGGTTAGGGTTAATGTTAGGGTTAGGGTTAGGGTTAGGGTTATTGTAAAGGTAAGAGTTAGGGTTAGGGTTCCGGTTAGGTTTAGAGTTAGTGTTATGGTTAGGTTTAGGGTTAGGGTTAGTGTAAAGGAAAGCGTTAGGCTTAAAGTTAGGTTTAGGATTAGATTTAGGGTTAGGGTAAGGATTATGGTTAAGTTAAGGGTTAGGATTAGTGTTAATGTTAGGGTTAGGTTAAGGGTTAGGGTAAGGGTAAGGGTTAGAGTTAGGTTTAGGGTTAGGTTAGGGTAAGGGTGAGGGTAAGTGTAAGGGTTAGGTTTAGAGTTAGGGTTAGGGTAAGGGTTAGGGTGAGGGAGAGCGTTAGGGTATGGGTTAGGGTGAGGGGTTAGTGTTAGGGTTAGGGTAAGGGTTAGGGTTATGGTTAGAGTTAGGGTAAGGGTTAGGGTTAGGTTTAGGTTTAGGGTAAGTCTAAGGGTTAGAGTTAGGATTAGGGTTAGTGTATGGGTTAGGGTTAGGGGTAGGGTTAGGGTGAGCGTTAGGTTTAGGGTTAGGGTTAGTGGTTAGGTTTAGTGTTAGGGTTATGGTAAGGGTTAGGGTTATGGTTAGGGTAAGGGTTAGGGTTAGGATTAGGGTAAGGCTAAGGGTTAGAGATAGGGTTAGGATAAGGGTTAGGATTAGGGTTAGGGTTAGGGTAAGACTAAGGGTTATATTTAGGGTAGGGTTAGGGTTAGGGTTAGGGGTTAGGGTTAGGGTTAGGGTTAGGGTAAGGGTAAGGGTTAGGTTTAGGGTTAAAGTTAGGGTAAGGGAAAGGGTTAGGGTTAGGTTTAGGGTTAGGGTTAGGGTTAAGGTTAGGGTTAGTGTTAGGGTTACGGTAAGGGTAAGGGTTAGGGTTATTGTTAGGGTTAGGGTTAGTTTAAGGGTTAGGGTTAGGGTCTAGGGTTAGGGTTAGGGTTAGGTTTAGGGTAAGGGTTAGGGTTAGGGTTAGGGTTAGGGTTAGGGCAAAATTTAGGGTTAGGGTTAGGGTAAGGGTGTATGTTAGTGTTAGGGTTAGGGTTAGGGTTAGGTTTAGGGTAAGGGTAAGCATTAGGGTTAGGGTTAGGATTAGGGTTAGGTTTAAGGTTAGAGTTAGAGTAAGGGAAAGGTTTAATGGTAGGTTTAGGGTTTGCGTAAATGTTAGGGTTAGGGTTAGGGTTAGGGTTAGGGTAAGGGTTAGGGTAAGGGTTAGAATTAGGTTAGGTTTAGGGTTAGGGTTAGGGTAAGGGTAAGGGTTAGGGTTAGGGTTAGCTTCAGCGTTAGGTTTATTGTAAGGGTTAGGGTTAGGGTTAGTGTGAGGTTTAGGGTTAAATTTAGGGTTAGGGTTAGGTTAAGGGTAAGGGTTAGGGTTAGCGTTCGTGGTAGGGGTTAGGGTTAGAGTTATTGTTAGGTTTAGGGTTAGGGTTAGGGTAAGGTTTAGGGTTAGGGTTGGGATTAGGAGTTAGGGTTAGGGTTAGGGTTAGGGTAAGGGTAAGGTTTAGGGTTAGGGTTAGGGTTTGGTTTGGCGTTATGGTTAGGGTAAGGGTACGGGTTAGTTTAGGGTTAGGGTTAGGGTAAGGGTAATGGTTAAGGTTGGTGTTAGGGTTACAGTTAAGTTTAGGGTTAGGGTTAGGGTTAGGGTTAGGTTTGGTTTGAGCTTTAAGGTTAGGGTTAGGGTAGGGTTAGGGTTAGGGTTAGGGTTAGGTTTAGGGTTAGGGTTAGGGTTAGGGTTAGGGTAAGGGTTAGGGTTAGGGTTAGGGTAAGGGTAAGTGTTAGGTTTAGGGTTAGGGTTAGGGTTAGGGTTAGGGTTAGCTAATGGTAAGGGTTAGGGTTAGGTTTAGGGTGAGGGTTACGATTAAGGTTAGGGTTTGTGTAAGGGTAAGTGTTAGGGTTAGGGGTAGGGTTAGGGGTAGGTTTAGGATAAGGGAAATGTTAGAGTTAGGGGTTAGTGTTAGGGTTAGGGTTAGGGTTAGGTTTATGGTTAGGGTTAGGGTAGGGATAAGGGTTAGGTTTAGAGTTAGGTTTAGGGTTAGGTTTAGGTTTAGGGTAAGGGTAAGGGTTAGGGTTAGGGTTAGGTTTAAGTTTAGTGTTAGGGTTAGGTTTAGGGTTAGAGTAAGGGTAAGGGTAAGGGTTAGGGTTAGGGTTAGTGTTAAGGTTAGGGTTACGGTTAGGTTTAGGCTAAGGGTTAGGGTTAGGGCTAAGGTAAGGATTAGGGTTAGGGTTAGGGTTAGGGTTAGGGTAAGGGTTAGTGTTATGGTTAGGTTTAGGTTTAGGCTAAGGGTTAGGGTTAGGGTTAAGGTAAGAATTAGGGTTAGGGTTAGGGTTAGGTTTAGTTTAAGGGTTAGTGTTATGCTTAGGTTTAGGGTAAAAGTTAGGGTTCTGGTTAGGGTTAGGGTAAGGGTAACTATTAGGTTTAGGCTAAGGGTTAGGGTTAGGGTTAGGGTTAGGATTAGGGTTAGGGTAAGGGTAAGGTTTAGGGTTAGGGTTAGGGTTATGGGTTAGGGTTAGGTTTAGTGTTAAGTTTCAGTTTAGAGTTAGGGTTAGGGTAAGGGTAACGGTGATGGTTAGGTTTAATGATAGGGTTAGTTCTAGGTTTACAGTTAGGGTTAGGGTAAGGGTTAGGGTTAGGGTTACTGTTAAGGTTAGGGTTATGGTTAGGGTTAGTGTTAGGGAAAGATTAAGGTTTAGGGTAAGAGTTAGGGTTAGGTTTATTGTTAAGGGAAGGATTAGGCTTAGTGTTAGTGTGAGGTTTAATGTCAGTGTTAGGGTTACGATTAGGCTAAGGATTAGGGTTAGGGTTAGCATTAAGTTTAGAGTTAGGGTTAGCGTTAGCATTAAGTTTAGGGTTAGGGTAAGGTTAAGGGTACGGGTTAGGTTTAGGGTTTGGTTTAGAGTTAGGGTTAGGGTTAGGTTTAGGGTTAGGGTTAGGGTGAAGGTAAGGGTTAGGGTTAGGTTTAGGGTTAAGTTTAGGGTTAGGGTTATGATAAGGGTAAGTGTAAGTGTTAGGGTTAGGGTTAGGGTTGGGGGTTAGGGTTAGGGTTACGGTTAGAATAAGGGTTTTGGTTAGGTTAAGGATAAGGGTAAGGTTTAGGGTTAGGGTTAGGTTCATGATAAGGGTAAGGCTTAGGGTTAGGGTTAGTGTTAGGTTTAGGTTTAGGGTTAGAGTAAGGGTAAGGGTTAGAGTTAGGGTTAGGTTAAGGATAAGGGTTAGAGTTAATGTTAGGTTTAGGGTTAAGGTTAGGGTTATTGTAAGGGTTAGAGTTAGGGTTAGGGTTACGGTTAGGTTAAGGATAAGGGTTAGGGTTAATATTAGGGTTAGGGTTAGGTTTAGGGTTATTGTAAGGGTAAGAGTTAGGGTTAGGGTTACGGTTAGGTTTAGAGTTAGGGTTATGATTAGGTTTAGGTTTAGGGTTAGGGTAACGTTAAGGGTTAGGGTTAGGGTTAGGGTCAGGTTTAATGTTAGGGTTAGGGTAAGGGTAAGGGTTAGGGTTAGGGGTAGGGTTAATGTTAGGGTTAGGGTTAAGGTTAAGGTAGGGTAAGGGTTAGGGTTAGGGTCAGTGTTAGCGTTAGGGAAAGGGTAAGGGTTAGGTTTAGGGTTAGGGTTAGAGTAAGAGTAAGGGTAAGGGTTAGGATTAGGGTTAGTGTTAGGGTTAGGGTTAAGGTTAGGGTGAGGGTAAGGATAAGTGTTGGGTATAGGGGTAGGTTAAGGGTTAGGGTTAGGGTTAGGGTTAGGTTTAGGGTAAATGATAGGGTAAGGGTAAGGGTTAGGATTAGGGTTACCGTTGCTTTGGGGTTAGGGTTAGGGTAAGGGTTAGGTTTAGGGTTAATGTTAGAGTTAGTGTTAGGTTTAAGGTTAGGGTAAGGGTAAGGGTAATGGTTAGGATAATGTTAGGTTTGGGTTAGGGTTAGGGTAAGATTAGGGTAAGGGTAAGTGTTAGGGTTAGGGTTAGGGTTAGGTTTAGAGTTAGGGTTAGGGTTAGGTTTAGGGTTAGGTTTAGGGTAAGGTTAAGGGTTAGGGTTAGGGTTAGGGTCAGGTTTAGGGTTAGGGTAAGGATTAAGGTTAGGGTTAGGGTTAATATTAGGGTTAGGGTTAGGGTTAGGGTAGGGGTAAGGGTTAGGGTTAGGGTTAGGGTCAGGTTTAATGTTAATGTTAGGGTAAGGGTAAGGGTTAGGGTTAGGGGTAGGGTTAATGTTAAGGTTAGGGTTAAGGTTAAGGTAGGGGTAAGGGTTAGGGTTAGGGTCAGTGTTAGGGTTAGGGAAAGGGTAAGGGTTAGGGTTAGGGTTAGGGTTAGAGTAAGGATTAGGGTTAGGGTTAGTGTTAGGGTAAGTGTTAGGGTACGGTTAGGGTTAGGGTGAGGTTTAGGTTTAGGTTTACGGTTAGAGTAATGGTAAGGGTTAGGATTAGGGTTAGTGTTAGGGTTAGGGTTAAGGTTAGGGTTAGGGATAGGGTAAGGGTAAGGGTTAGGTTTAGGGTTAGGGTTAGTTGTTGGGGTTATGTTTAGGGTTAGGGTTAGGGTTAGGGTTATAATTAGGAATAGGTTTGGGGTAAGGTTTAGGGCAAGGGTAAGGGTTAGGGTTAGGGTTAGGGTTAAGGTTAGGGTTAGGGTTAGGGTTAGGGTTAGGGGTTAGCGTTCGGGTTAGGTTTTGGGTTACGTTAAGGGTTAGGGTTTCGGTTAGGGTAATGGTAGGTGTTAGGGTTAGGGTTTGGGTTAGAGTTAGGGTAAGGGTAAGTTTTATGGTTAATGTTAGGGTTGGGGTTAGGGTTATGGTAAGTGTAAGGGTTAGGGTTAACTTTAGGGTTAGGGTTAGGTTTAGGGTAAGGGTAAGGGTAAGTCTAAAGATTACGGTTAGGGTTAGGTTTAGGGAAAGAGTAAGGGTTAGGGTTAGGTTTAGGGTTAGGGTAAGGAGTAGGGTTAGGGTTAGGGATAGGGTTAGGGTTGGTGTGAGCTTTAAGGTTAGGGTTAGGGTTAGGGTAAGTGTTAGGGTTAGGGTTAGGGTTAGGTTTACAGTTAGGGTTAGTGTTAGGTTTAGGGTTAGGGTTAGCTTAAGGGTAAGGAGAAGGGTTAGGGTTTGGGTTAGGGTTAGGGTTAGGGGTTAGGGTTAGGGTTAGGGTTAATGTAAGAGTAATGGTTAGGTTTAGGGTAAGGATAAGGTTTAGGGTTAGGGTTAGGATGAGGGTAAGGGTAAGGGTTAGAGTTAGGGTTAGGCTTACTTTTAGTTTTAGAGTTAGGGTAAGTGTAAGGGTTAGGGTTAGGGTTTGCGTTAGGGTTAGGTTTAGGGTTATGGTTAGGGTTAGGGTAAGGGTAAGGGTTAGGGTTAAGGTTAGGGATAGGTTTAGGGTGAGGGATAGGGTTAGGGTAAGGGTTAGGGTTAGGGTCAGTGTTAGGGTTAGGGTTAGGGTTAGGTTTAGGATTAGGGTTAGGGTAAGGGTAAGGGTTACGGTTAGGTTTAGGTTTGGGGTTAAGGTTAGGGTTAGGGTGAGACTAAGGGTAAGTGTTGGGTTTAGGGTTAGGGTTAGGGTGAGGGTAAGGGTAAGGGTTTGGTATAGGGGTAGCTTAAGGGTTAGGGTTAGGGTTAGGGTTAGGTTTAGGGTAAGGATTAGGGTAAGGGTAAGGGTTAGGATTAGGGTTACGGTTGCTTTGGGGTTAGGGTTAGGGTAAGGGTTAGGTTTAGGGTTAATGTTAGAGTTAGTGTTAGGTTTAAGGTTAGGGTAAGGGTAAGGGTAAGGGTTAGGATAATGTTAGATTTGGGTTAGGGTTAGGGTAAGATTAGGGTAAGGGTAAGGGTTAGGGTTAGGGTTAGGGTTAGGTTTAGAGTTAGGGTTAGGGTTAGGTTTAGGGTTAGGTTTAGGGTAAGGTTAAGGGTTAGGGTTAGGGTTAGGGTCAGGTTTAGGGTTAGGGTAAGGATTAAGGTTAGGGTTAGGGTTAATATTTGGGTTAGGGTTAGGGTTAGGGTAGGGGTAAGGGTTAGGGTTAGGGTTAGGGTCAGGTTTAATGTTAGGGTTAGGGTAAGGGTAAGGGTTAGGGTTAGGGGTAGGGTTAATGTTAAGGTTAGGGTTAAGGTTAAGGTAGGGGTAAGGGTTAGGGTTAGGGTCAGTGTTAGGGTTAGGGAAAGGGTAAGGGCTAGGGTTAGGGTTAGGGTTAGAGTAAGGATTAGGGTTAGGGTTAGTGTTAGGGTAAGTGTTAGGGTACGGTTAGGGTTAGGGTGAGGTTTAGGTTTAGGTTTACGGTTAGAGTAAGGGTAAGGGATAGGATTAGGGTTAGTGTTAGGGTTAGGGTTAAGGTTAGGGTTAGGGTTAGGGTAAGGGTAAGGGTTAGGGTTAGGTTTAGGGTTAGGGTAAGGAGTAGGGTTAGGGTTAGGGTTAGGGGTAGGGTTGGTGTGAGGTTTAAGGTTAGGGTTAGGTTTAGGGTAAGTGTTAGGGTTAGGGTTAGGGTTAGGGTTACAGTTAGGGTTAGTGTTAGGTTTAGGGTTAGGGTTAGCTTAAGGGTAAGGTGAAGGGTTAGGGTTTGGGTTAGGGTTACGGTTAGGGGTTAGGGTTAGGGTTAGGGTTAATGTAAGAGTAATGGTTAGGTTTAGGGTAAGGATAAGGTTTAGGGTTAGGGTTAGGGTGAGGGTAAGGATAAGGGTTAGGGTTAGGGTTAGGTTTACTTTTAGTTTTAGAGTTAGGGTAAGTGTAAGGGTTAGGGTTAGGGTTTGCGTTAGGGTTAGGGTTAGGTTTAGGGTTATGGTTAGGGTTAGGGTAAGGGTAAGGGTTAGGGTTAAGGTTAGGGATAGGTTTAGGGTGAGGGATAGGGTTAAGGTAAGGGTTAGGGTTAGGGTCAGTGTTAGGGTTAGGGTTAGGGTTAGGTTTAGGTTTAGGATTAGGGTTAGGGTAAGGGTAAGGGTAAGGGTTACGGTTAGGTTTAGGGCTGGGGTTAAGGTTAGGGTTAGGGTGAGAGTAAGGGTAAGTGTTGGGTTTAGGGTTAGGGTTAGGGTGAGGGTAAGGGTAAGGGTTTGGTATAGGGATAGGTTAAGGGTTAGGGTTAGGGTTAGGGTTAGGTTTAGGGTAAGGATTAGGGTAAGGGTAAGGGTTAGGATTAGGGTTACGGTTGCTTTGGGGTTAGGGTTAGGGTAAGGGTTAGGGTTAGGGTTAATGTTAGAGATAGTGTTAGGTTTAAGGTTAGGGTATGGGTAAGGGTAAGGGTTAGGATAATGTTAGGTTTGGGTTAGGGTTAGGGTAAGATTAGGGTAAGGGTAAGGGTTAGGGTTAGGGTTAGGGTTAGGTTTAGAGTTAGGGTTAGGGTTAGGGTTAGGTTTAGGGTTAGGTTTAGGGTAAGGTTAAGGGTTAGGGTTAGGGTTAGGGTCAGGTTTAGGGTTAGGGTAAGAATTAAGGTTAGGGTTAGGGTTAATATTAGGGTTAGGGTTAGGGTTAGGGTAGGGGTAAGGGTTAGGGTTAGGGTTAGGGTCAGGTTTAATGTTAGGGTTAGGGTAAGGGTAAGGGTTAGGGTTAGGGGTAGGGTTAATGTTAAGGTTAGGGTTAAGGTTAAGGTAGGGGTAAGGGTTAGGGTTAGGGCCAGTGTTAGGGTTAGGGAAAGGGTAAGGGTTAGGGTTAGGGTTAGGTTTAGAGTAAGGATTAGGGTTAGGGTTAGTGTTAGGGTAAGTGTTAGGGTATGGTTAGGGTTAGGGTGAGGTTTAGGTTTAGGTTTACGTTTAGAGCAAGGGTAAGGGTTAGGATTAGGGTTATTGTTAGGGTTAGGGTTAAGGTTAGGGTTAGGGTTAGGGTAAGGGTAAGGGTTAGGGTTAGGTTTAGGGTTAGGGTAAGGAGTAGGGTTAGGGTTAGGGTTAGGGGTAGGGTTGGTGTGAGCTTTAAGGTTAGGGTTAGGGTTAGGGTTAGGTTTACAGTTAGGGTTAGTGTTAGGTTTAGGGTTAGGGTTAGCTTAAGGGTAAGGTGAAGGGTTAGGGTTTGGGTTAGGGTTAGGGTTAGGGGTTAGGGTTAGGGTTAGGGTTAATGTAAGAGTAATGGTTAGGTTTAGGGTAAGGATAAGGTTTAGGGTTAGGGTTAGGGTGAGGGTAAGGGTAAGGGTTAGGGTTAGGGTTAGGTTTACTTTTAGTTTTAGAGTTATGGTAAGTGTAAGGGTTAGGTTTAGGGTTATGGTTAGGGTTAGGTTTAGGGTTATGGTTAGGGTTAGGGTAAGGGTAAGGGTTAGGGTTAAGGTTAGGGATAGGTTTAGGGTGAGGGATAGGGTTAGGGTAAGGGTTAGGGTTAGGGTCAGTGTTAGGGTTAGGGTTAGGGTTAGGTTTAGGATTAGGGTTAGGGTAAGGGTAAGGGTTACGGTTAGGTTTAGGGTTGGGGTTAAGGTTAGGGTTAGGGTGAGAGTAAGGGTAAGTGTTGGGTTTAGGGTTAGGGTTAGGGTGAGGGTAAGGGTAAGGGTTTGGTATAGGGGTAGGTTAAGGGTTAGGGTTAGGGTTAGGGTTAGGTTTAGGGTAAGGATTAGGGTAAGGGTAAGGGTTAGGATTAGGGTTACGGTTGCTTTGGGGTTAGGGTTAGGGTAAGGGTTAGGTTTAGGGTTAATGTTAGAGTTAGTGTTAGGTTTAAGATTAGGGTAAGGGTAAAGGTAAGGGTTAGGATAATGTTAGGTTTGGGTTAGGGTTAGGGTAAGATTAGGGTAAGGGTAAGGGTTAGGGTTAGGGTTAAGGTTAGGTTTAGAGTTAGGGTTAGGGTTAGGGTTAGGGTTAGGTTTAGGGTAAGGTTAAGGTTTAGGGTTAGGGTTAGGGTCAGGTTTAGGGTTAGGGTAAGGATTAAGGTTAGGGTTAGGGTTAATATTAGGGTTAGGGTTAGGGTTAGGGTAGGGGTAAGGGTTAGGGTTAGGGTTAGGGTCAGGTTTAATGTTAGGGTTAGGGTAAGGGTAAGGGTTAGGGTTAGGGGTAGGGTTAATGTTAAGGTTAGGGTTAAGGTTAAGGTAGGGGTAAGGGTTAGGGTTAGGGTCAGTGTTAGGGTTAGGGAAAGGGTAAGGGCTAGGGTTAGGGTTAGGGTTAGAGTAAGGATTAGGGTTAGGGTTAGTGTTAGGGTAAGTGGTAGGGTACGGTTAGGGTTAGGGTGAGGTTTAGGTTTAGGTTTACAGTTAGAGTAAGGGTAAGGGTTAGGATTAGGGTTAGTGTTAGGGTTAGGGTTAAGGTTAGGGTTAGGGTTAGGGTAAGGGTAAGGGTTAGGTTTAGGGTTAGGGTTAGTTGTTGGGGTTAGGTTTAGGGTTAGCTTAGGGTTAGGGTTATAATTAGGAATAGGTTTGGGGTAAGGGTTAGGGCAAGGGTAAGGGTTAGGGTTAGGGTTAGGGTTAAGGTTACGGTTAGGGTTACGGTTAGGGTTAGGGGTTAGCGTTAAGGTTAGGTTTTGGGTTAGGTTAAGGGTTAGGGTTACGGTTAGGGTAATGGTAGGGGTTAGGGTTAGGGTTTCGGTTAGAGTTAGGTTAAGGGTAAGGTTTATGGTTAATGTTAGGGTTGGGGTTAGGGTTAGGGTAAGTGTAAGGGTTAGGGTTAACTTTAGGGTTAGGGTTAGGGTTAGGGTAAGGATAAGGGTAAGTCTTAAGATTAGGGTTAGGGTTAGGGTTAGGGAAAGGGTAAGGGTTAGGGTTAGGTTTAGGGTTAGGGTAAGGAGTAGGGTTAGGGTTAGGGTTAGGGTTAGGGTTGGTGTGAGCTTTAAGGTTAGGGTTAGGGTTAGGGTAAGTGTTAGGGTTAGGGTTAGGTTTACAGTTAGGGTTAGGGTTAGGTTTAGGGTTAGGGTTAGCTTAAGGGTAAGGTTAAGGGTTAGGGTTAGGGTTAGGGGTTATGGTTAGGGATAGGGTTAATGTAAGAGTAATGGTTAGGGTTAGGTTTAGGGTCAGGTTTAGGGTTGGGGTTAGGGAAAATGTAAGGGTTAGGGTGAGAGTTAATGTTAGGGTTAGGGTTAGGGTTAGGGTTAGGATAGTGGTAAGGGATAGGGTTAGGGTTAGTGTTAGGGCTAGGGAAAGGTTAAGGGTTAGGGTTAGGGTTAGGGTATGTACTAGGGTTAGGGTTAGTGTTAGGGTAAGGTTTACGGTTATGGTTAGGTTTTGGGTTATGTTTAGGGTTAAGGTAATTGTAAGGGTTAGGTTTAGGGTTAGTGTTAGGGATAGGGTTAAGGTTAGGGTTAGGGTTATGGTAAAGGTAAGGGTTAGTGTTAGGTTTAGGGTTAGGGTAAGGGTAAGTCTTAGGGTTAGGGTTAGGGTTAGGGTTAAGGAAAGGGTAAGGGTTAGGGTTAGGTTTAGTGTTAGGGTAAGGATTAGGGTTAGGATTAGGGTTAGGGTTAGGGTTAGGTTTGGTGTGAGCTTTAAGGTTAGGGTTAGGGTTAGGGTAAGGTTTAGGGTTAGGGTTAGGGTTAGGTTTAGGTTTTGGGTTAGGGTTAGGTTTAGGGTTAGGGTTAGGTTAAGGGTAAGTTTAGGGTTAGGGTTAGGGTTAGGGTTAGGGTTAAGGTAAGGGTAAGGTTTAGGTTTAGAGTAAGTGTAAGGTTTATGGTTAGGATTAGGGTTAGGCTAATGATAAGGGATAGGGTTAGGGTTAGGGTTAGGTTTAGTTTTAGGGTTAGGGTAAGGGTAAGGGTTAGGGTTAGGGTTAGGGTTAGGTTTAGGGTTATGGTTAGGGTTAGGTTAAGGGTAAGGGTTAGGGTTAAGGTTAGGGATAGTGTTAGGGTAGGGATAGGGTTAGGGTAAGAGTTAGGGTTAGGGTGAGGATTAGCGTTATCGTTAGTGTTAGGGTTAGGGTTAGAATTAGGGTTAGGTTAAGGGTAAGTTTTAGGGTTAGGGTTAGGGTTAGTGGTTAGGGTTAGGGTTAGGGTTAAGGTAAGAGTAAGGGTTAGGTTTAGGGTAAGTGTAAGATTTAGGGTTAGGGTTAGGATTAGGGTAAGTTTAAGGGATAGTGTTAGGGTTAGGGTTACGTTTAGTTTTAGGGTTAGGGTAAGGGTAAGGGTTAGGGTTAGGGTTAGGGTTAGGTTTAGGTTTAGGGTTATGGTTAGGGTTAGGGTAAGTGTAAGGGTTAGGGTGAAGGTTAGGGATAGTGTTCGGATTAGGGATAGGGTTAGGGTAATTGTTAGGGTTAGGGTCAGAGTTAGCGTTAGGGTTAGGGTTAGGGTTAGAACTAGGGTTAGGGTTTGGGTTAGGGTTGGGTTTATGTTTAGGGTTGGGGTTAAGGTTAGGGTTAGGGTGAGGGTAAGGGTAAGGGTTGGGTTTAGGGTTAGAGTTAGGGTGAGGTTAAGGGTAAGGGTTGGGTATAGGGTTAGGGCTAGGTTTAGGGTTAGGTTTAGGGTAAGGTTAAGGGTTAGGGTTAGGGTTAGGGTCAGGTTTAGGGTTGGGGTTAGGGTAAGTGTAAGGGTTAGGGTGAGAGTTAATGTTAGGGTTAGGGTTAGGGTTAGGGTTAGGGCAGTGGTAAGGGATAGGGTTAGGGTTAGTGTTAGGGCTAGGGAAAGGTTAGGTTTAGTTTTAGGGTTAGGGTAAGGGTAAGGGTTAGGGTTAGGGTTAGGTTTAGGTTTAGGGTTATGGTTAGGGTTAGGTTAAGGGTAAGGGTTAGGGTTAAGGTTAGGGATAGTTTTAGTGTTAGGGATAGGGTTAGGGTAAGAGTTAGGGTTAGGGTGAGGTTTAGCGTTATCGTTAGAGTTAGGGTTAGGTTTAGAATTAGGGTTATGGTTATGGTTAGGGTTAGGGTTAGGTTTAGGGTTGGGGTTAGGGTTAGGGTAGTGGTAAGGGGTAGGGTTAGGGTTAGTGTTAGGGCTAGGGAAAGGTTAAGGGTTAGGGTTAGGGTTAGGGTATGTACTAGGGTTAGGGTTAGTGTTAGGGTAAGGTTTACGGTTATAGTTAGGGTTAGGGTTAGGTTTAGGTTAAGGTAATGGTAAGGGTTAGGTTTAGAGTTAGTGTTAGGGATAGGGTTAAGGTTAGGGTTAGGGTTATGGTAAAGGTAAGGGTTAGTGTTAGGTTTAGGGTTAGGGTAAGGGTAAGTCTTAGTGTTAGGGTTAGGGTTAGGGTTAAGGAAAGGGTAAGGGTTAGGGTTAGGTTTAGTGTTAGGGTAAGGATTAGGGTTAGGATTAGGGTTAGGTTTGGTGTGAGCTTTAAGGTTAGGGTTAGGGTAAGGGTAAGGGTTAGGGTTAAGGTTAGGGATAGTGTTAGGGTTAGGGATTGGGTTAGGGTAAGGGTTAGGGTTAGGGTGAGGTTTAGCGTTAGGGTTAGGGTTAGGGTTAGGTTCAGAATTAGGGTTAGGGTTAGGGTTAGGGTTAGGGAAAGAGTAAGGGTTAGGGTTAATGTTAGTGTTAGGGTTAGGGATAGGGTTAGGGTTAGGGTAAGCGTTAGGGTTAGGGTTAGGGTTATGGTTAGGGCAGGGTAAGGGTAAGCGTTAGGGTTAGGGTTAGGGTTAGGGTAAGGTTTAGGGTTAGGGTTAGGGTTAGGTTCAGAATTAGGGTTAGGGTTAGGGTTAGGGTTAGGGAAAGAGTAAGGGTTAGGGTTAATGTTAGTGTTAGGGTTAGGGATAGGGTTAGGGTTAGGGTAAGCGTTAGGGTTAGGGTTAGGGTTATGGTTAGGGCAGGGTAAGGGTAAGCGTTAGGGTTAGGGTTAGGGTTAGGGTAAGGGTTAGGTTTAGGGTTAGGGTGAACGTTAGGGTTAGGGTTAGGGTTAGGGTTAGGGTTTAGGATTAGGGTTAGGGTTAGAGTTAGGGTAAGGGTTAGGGTTAGGGTTAATGTTAGTGTTAGGGTTAGGGTTAGGGCTAGGATTAGGGTAAGGGTTAGGGTTTGCGCTAGGGTTAGGGTAGGCCTTAGGGTTAGGATTAGGTTTAGGGGTTAGGGTTAGTGTTAGGGGGTAGAGTTCAGGTTAGGGTTAGGGTTAGGGTTAGTATAAGGGTTAGGGTTAGGGTTAATGTTAGGGTTAGGGTTAGGGTTTAGGTTAGCATTAGGGTTAGGGTTATGGTAGGGGTATGGGTTAGGGTTAGGGTTAGGGATAGGGAAAGTGTAAGGGTTAGGGTAAGGGTTAGGGTTAGGGTAAGGATTATTGTTAGGGTTAGGGTTAGGGTAAGGTTTAGGGTTAGGGTTAGGGTTAGGGTTAGCATTAAGGTTAGGGTTAGGGTTAGGGTAAGGGTAAGGTTTAGGGTTAGGGTTAGGGTAAGGGTAAGGGTTAGGGTTAGGGTTAGGGTTAGGTTTAGGGTTAGGGTTAGGGTAAGTGTAAGGGTTAGGATTATGGTTAGCGTTAGTGTTAGGGTTAAGGTTAGGGTTAGGGTTAGGGTTAGGATTAGGGTTATGGTAAGGGTTATGGTTAGGGTTAGTGTTAGGGTTAGGCCTAGATTTAGGGTTAGGGTTTGGGTAAGTGTAAGGGTTATGGTTAGGGTTAGGGTAAAGTTTAGGTTTAGGGTTAATGAAAGGGTAAGGGTTAGGGTAAGGTTTAGGGTTAGGGTTAGTGTTAGGGTATGGATTAGGGTTAGGGTGAGGGTTAGGGTAAGGGTTAGGTTTAGGGTTAGCATTAAGTTTAAGGTTAGGCTAAGGGTAAGGGTAAGGGTTAGTGTTAGGGTTAGGTTTAGGGTTAGGTTGAGGATTAGGGTTAGGGTTAGGGTTAGCATTAAGGTAGGGTTAGGGTTATGGTAGGGGTATGGGTTAGGGTTAGGGTTAGGGTAAGGATTATTGTTAGGGTTAGGGTTAGCATTAAGTTTAGGTTTAGGGTTAGGGTTAGCATTAAGGTTAGGCTTAGGGTTATGTTAGGGGTACGGGTTAGGTTTAGGGATAGGGTTAGGGTTATGTTAGGGGTAAGGGTTAGGTTTAGGGGTTAGGGTTAGGGTTAGGTTTAGGTTTAGGGTTAGGGTAAGGGTAAGGGTAAGGGTTAGGGTTAGGAATAGGGTTAAGGTTAGTGTTAGGGTTAGGCTAAGGGTAAGGGTTATGTTTAGGGTTAGTTTTAGGCATTAGGGTTAGGGTTAGGATTATGATAAGGGTTAGAGTTAGGGTTAGGGTTAGGGTTAGTGTTAGGTTTAGAGTTAGGGTTAGGGTAAGGGTAAGGGTTAGGGTTAGGGTTAGGGTTAGGTTTAGAGTTAGGGTTAGGGTTAGGGTTAGGGTTCTGGTAAGGGTAAGGTTTAGAGTTAGAGTTAGGGTTAGGTTTAGAGTTAGGGTTAGGGTTAGGTTTAGGGTTAGGGTTAGGTAAGGTTAAGGGTTAGGGTTAGGGTTAGGGTGAGGTTTAGGGTTAGGGTTAGGGTAAGGGTAAGGGTTAGGGTTAGGGTTATTGTTAGGGTAAGAGTTAGGGCTAGGGTTAGGGTTAGGGTTAGGGTCAGGTTTAGGGTTAGGGTAATGGTAAGTGTTAGGGTTAGGTTTAGTGTTAGGTTTAGGGTTAAGGTTAGGGTTAGTGTTAGGGTAAGGGTTAGGGTTAGGGTTAGGGTTAGGTGTTGGAATTAGGGTTAGAGTTAGTATTAGGGTAAGGTTAAGGTTTAGTGTTAGGTTTAGGGTTAAGGGTTAGGGTTGGGTTAGGGTTCGGTTAGGCGTTAGGATTCGGGTTTGGGGTAGGGTAAGAGTAAGGGTTAGGGTTAGAGTTAGAGTTAGGGTTAGCATTAAGGTTAGGTTTAGTGTTAGGTTAAGGGTAAGGGTTAGGGTTAGGTTTAGGTTTAGGTTTAGGGTTACGGGAAGGGTAAGGGTTAGTGTTAGGGTAGGGCTACTTTTAGGGTTAGGGTTTGCGTAAGGGTAAGGGTTAAGGTTAGGGTTAGGGTTAAGGTTAGGGTTAGGGTTAGGGTTAGGGTTAGTGGTAGGGTAAGGGTTAGGGCTAGGGTTAGGGTTAGGGTTAGGGTCAGGATTAGGGTTAGGGTGAGGGTTAGGTTAAGGATAGGGTTAGGTTTAGGATTATGGTTAGCATTAAGTTTAGGGTCAGGTTAAGGGTAAGGGTAAGGGTTACTGTTAGGGTTAGGGTTAGGGTTAGGTTAAGGATTAGGGTTAGGGTTATGGTTAGCGTTAAGGTTAGGGTTAGGGTTAGCATTGAGGTTAGGGTTAGGGTTAGGGTAATGATAAGGGTTAGGTTTAGGGTTAGTGATACGGTTAGGGGTTAGGGATAGTGTTAGGGTTAGGGTTAGGTTTAGGGATAGGTCAGGGTAAGGGTAAGGGTTAGGGTTAGCGTTAGGTTAGGGTTAAGTTTAGGGTTAGTGTTAGGGTAAGGGTAAGGGTTAGGGTTAGGGTTAGGGTAAGGGTAAGTCTTAGGTTAGGGTTAGGGTTAGGGTTAGGGTTAGGGTTAGGGTTAGGGAAAGGGTAAGGTTTAGGGTTAGGGTAAGGATTAGGGTTAGGGTTAGGGTTAGGTTTAGGGTTAGGTTTGGTGTGAGCTTTAAGTTTAGGGTTAGCGTTAGGGTAAGGTTTAGGGTTAGGGTTAGGGTTAGGTTTAGGGTTAGGGTTAGGGTTAGGGTTAGGGTTAGGGTTAGGGTTAGGTTAAGGGTAAGGTTTAGGTTTAGGGGTAGGGGTTAGGGTTAGGGTTATGGTTAAGGTAAGGGTAAGGTTTAGGTTTAGGGTAAGTGTAAGGTTTAGGGTTAGGATTAGGGTTAGGGTAAGTGTAAGGGATAGGGTTAGGGTTAGGGTTAGGTTTAGTTTTAGGGTTAGGGTAAGGGTAAGGGTTAGGGTTAGGGTTAGGGTTAGGTTTACGTTTAGGGTTATGGTTAGGGTTATGGTAAGGGTAAGGGTTAGGGTTAAGGTTAGGGATAGTGTTAGGGTTAGGGATTGGGTTAGGGTAAGGGTTAGGGTTAGGGTGAGGTTTAGCGTTAGGGTTAGGGTTAGGGTTAGGTTCAGAATTAGGGTTAGGGTTAGGGTTAGGGAAAGAGTAAGGGTTAGGGTTAATGTTAGTGTTAGGGTTAGGGATAGGGTTAGGGTTAGGGTAAGCGTTAGGGTTAGGGTTAGGGTTAGGGTTAGGGCAGGGTAAGGGTAAGCGTTAGGGTTAGGGTTAGGGTTAGGGTAAGGGTTAGGGTTAGGTTTAGGGTTAGGTTCAGAATTAGGGTTAGGGTTAGGGTTAGGGTTAGGGAAAGAGTAAGGGTTAGGGTTAATGTTAGTGTTAGGGTTAGGGATAGGGTTAGGGTTAGGGTAAGCGTTAGGGTTAGGGTTAGGGTTATGGTTAGGGCAGGGTAAGGGTAAGCGTTAGGGTTAGGATTAGGGTTAGGGTAAGGGTTAGGGTTAGGGTTAGGGTGAACCTTAGGGTTAGGGTTAGGGTTAGGGTTAGGGTTTAGGATTAGGGTTAGGGTTAGAGTTAGGGTAAGGGTTAGGGTTAGGGTTAATGTTAGTGTTAGGGTTAGGGTTAGGGCTAGGGTTAGGGTAAGGTTTAGGGTTTGCGCTAGGGTTAGGGTAGGCCTTAGGGTTAGGGTTAGGTTTAGGGGTTAGGGTTAGTGTTAGGGGGTAGGGTTCGGGTTAGGGTTAGGGTTAGGGTTAGTATAAGGGTTAGGGTTAGGGATAATGTTAGGGTTAGTTTTAGGGTTTAGGTTAGCATTAGGGTTAGGGTTATGGTGGGGGTATGGGTTAGGATTAGGGTTAGGGTTAGGGAAAGTGTAAGGGTTAGGGTAAGGGTTAGGGTTAGGGTAAGGATTATTGTTATGGTTAGGGTTAGGGTAAGGTTTAGGGTTAGGGTTAGGGTTAGGGTTAGCATTAAGGTTAGGGTTAGGGTTAGGGTAAGGGTAAGGTTTAGGGTTAGGGTTAGGGTAAGGGTAAGGGTTAGGGTTCGGGTTAGGTTTAGGGTTAGGGTTAGGGTAAGTGTAAGGGTTAGGATTATGGTTAGCGTTAGTGTTAGGGTTAAGGTTAGGGTTAGGGTTAGGGATAGGATTAGGGTTATGGTAAGGGTTATGGTTAGGGTTAGTGTTAGGGTTAGGCCTAGATTTAGGGTTAGGGTTTGGGTAAGGGTAAGGGTTATGGTTAGGGTTAGGGTTAAGTTTAGGTTTAGGGTTAATGAAAGGGTAAGGGTTAGGGTAAGGTTTAGGGTTAGGGTTAGTGTTAGGGTATGGATTAGGGTTAGGGTGAGGGTTAGGGTAAGGGTTAGGGTTAGGGTTAGCATTAAGTTTAAGGTTAGGCTAAGGGTAAGGGTAAGGGTTAGTGTTAGGGTTAGGTTTAGGGTTAGGTTGAGGATTAGGGTTAGGGTTAGGGTTAGCATTAAGGTAGTGTTAGGGTTATGGTAGGGGTATGGGTTAGGGTTAGGGTTAGGGTTAGGGAAAGGGTAATGGTTAGAGTAAGGTTTAGGGTTAGGGTAAGGATTATTGTTAGGGTTAGGGTAAGGGTAAGGGTTAGGGTTTGCGTTAGGGTTAGGGTTGGCCTTAGGGTTAGGTTTAGGGTTAGGGTTAGGGTTAGGGTTAGGGTAATGGTAACGGTAAGGTTTATGTTTAGGGTTAGGTTTAGGGGTTAGGGATAGGGTTAGGGTTAGGATAAGGGTTAGGGTTAGGGTTTTGGTAAGGTAAGGTTTAGGGTTAGGGTTGAGTTTAGGGTAAGGGTAAGGGTTAGGTTTGGGTTAGTGTTAGGTTTAGGGTTAGGGTTAGGGTAAGGGTAAGGGTTAGGGTTAGGGTTATGGTTAGGGTAAGGGTTAGGGTAAGGGTAAGGGTTAGGGTTAGGGTTCGGGTTAGGTTTAGAATTAGGGTTAGGGTTAGGGTTAGGGTTAGGGTAAGGTTAAGGGTTAGGGTTAGGGTTAGGTTTAGGGTTAGGGTTAGGGTAAGTTAGGGTAAGGTTAAGGGTTAGGATTAGGGTTAGGGTTAGGGTTAATGTTACGGTTAGGGTTAGGCTTAAGGTTAGGGTTGGGGTGAGGGTTAGGGTTACGTTTAGGTTTAGGGTTAGGGTTAGGCTTAGGGTTAGGGTAAGTGTTAGGGTTAGGTTTAGGGTTAGCATGAAGTTTAGGATTAGGGTTAGGGTTAGGGTAATGGTAAGGTTTAGGTTTAGTGTTAGTGTTAGGGTTAGTCCTAGGTTTAGCGTTAGGGTTTGGGTAAGGGTAAGGGTTAGGGTTAGGGTTAGGGTTAGGGTTAGGGTAAGGGTAAGGGTAAGGGTTAGGTTTAGGGTTAGGTTTAGGGGTTAGGGATAGCGTTAAGGTTAGGATAAGGGTTAGGGTTAGGGTTTTGGTAAGGTAAGGTTTAAGGTTAGGGTTGAGTTTAGGGTAAGGGTAAGGGTTAGGTTTGGGTTAGGGTTCGGGTTAGGTTTAGAATTAGGGTTAGGGTTAGGGTTAGGGTTAGGGTTAGGGTAAGGTTAAGGGTTAGGTTTAGGGTTAGGTTTAGGGTTAGGGTTAGGGTAAGTTAGGGTAAGGTTAAGGGTTAGGATTAGGGTTAGGGTTAGGGTTAATGTTAGGGTTAGGGTTAGGCTTAAGGTTAGGGTTGGGGTGAGGGTTAGGATTACGTTTAGGTTTAGGGTTAGGGTTAGGCTTAGGGTTAGGGTAAGTGTTAGGGTTAGGTTTAGGGTTAGCATGAAGTTTAGGATTAGGGTTAGGGTTAGGGTAATGGTAAGGTTTAGGTTTAGTGTTAGTGTTAGGGTTAGTCCTAGGTTTAGCGTTAGGGTTTGGGTAAGGGTAAGGGTTAGGGTTAGGGTTAGGGTTAAGGTTAGGTTTAGCGTTAGGGAAAGGGTAAGGGTTAGGGTAAGGGTTAGGGTCAGGGTTAGTGTTAGAGTATGGGTTAGGGTTAGGGTGAGGGTTAGGGTAAGGGTTAAGGTTAGGGTTAGCATTAAGTTTAGGGTTAGGATAAGTGTAAGGGTAAGGCTTAGTGTTAGGGTTAGGGTTAGGTTTAGGTTGAGGATTAGGGATAGGGTTAGGGTTAGCATTAAGGTAGGGTTAGGGTTAGGGTTAGCATTAAGTTTAGGGTTAGGGTTAGGGTTAGCATTAAGGTTAGGGTTAGGGTTAGGTTAAGTGTACGGGTTAGGTTTAGGGTTAGGTTTAGGGTTAGGGGGTAGGGTTAGAGTTAGGGTTAGGGTAATGGTAACGGTAAGGGTTATGTTTAGGGTTAGGTTTAGGGGTTAGGGATAGTGTTAGGGTTAGGATAAGTGTTAGGGTTAGGGTAAGGGTAAGGTTTAGGGTTAGGGTTGAGGTTAGGGTAATGGTAAGTGTTAGGTTTGGTTAGTGTTAGGTTTAGGGTTAGGGTTAGGGTAAGGTAAGGGTTAGGGTTAGGGTTATGGTTAGGGTTAGGGTTGGGGTAAGAGTAAGGGTTAGGGTTAGGGCTATGGTTAGGGTTAGGGTTAGGGTAAGGGTAAGGGTTAGGGTTAGGGTTAGGGTTAGTTTTAGAATTAGGTTTAGGTTTAGGTTTAGGGTTAGGGTTAGGGTAAGGTTAAGGGTTAGGGTTAGTGTTAGGTTTAGTGTTAGGGTTAGGATAAGTTAGGGTAAGGTTAAGGGTTAGGATTAGCGTTATGGTTATGGTTAATGTTAGGGTTAGGGTTAGGGTTAATGTTAGGGTAGGGGTTAGGGTTAGGGGTAGGGTTAGTGTTTTGGTTAGGGAAAAGGTAAGGGTTAGGGTTAGGTTTAGGGTTAGGGTAAAGGTAAGAGTAAGTGCTAGTGTTAGGGTTAGTGTTAGGGTTAGGGTTAAGGTTAGGGTTAGGGTTAGGGTTCGGGTAAGGGTTAGGGTTAGGGTTAGATGTTAGGGTTATGGTTAGGGTAAGGGTAAGGTATAGGGTTAGTGTTAGGGTTAGGGGTTAGGGTTAGGGTTAGGGTTAGGGTTAGCATGAAGTTTAGGGTTAGGGTAAGGGTAAGGGTTAGGTGTAGGGTTAGGGTTAGGATGAGGGTAAGGATTAGGGTTAGGGTTAGGGTTAGGGTTAGGGTAAGGGGAAGGGTTAGGTTTAGGGTTAGGGTTAGGGTTAGGGTTAGGTTTAGGAATAGGTTTGGTGTAAGGGTTAGGGTAAGGGTAAGGGTTAGGGTTAGGGTTAGGGTTAAGGTTAGGGTTATGGTTAGGTTTAGGTGTTAGCATTAGGTTTAGGGTTTGGGTTAGGGTAAGGGTTAGGGTTATGTTTAGGGTAAGGATAGGGGTTATTGTTAAGGTTTCGGTTAGAGTTAGGATAAGGGTAAGGTTTAGGGTTAATGTTAGGGTTGGGGTTAGGGTTATGGTAAGGGTAAGGGTTAGAGTTAACGTTAGGGTTAGGGTTAGGGTTAGGTTTAGGGTTAGGGTTAGGGTTAGGGTAAGGGTTATTGTTAGGGTTAGGGTTAGGTTGAGAGTTAGGGTTAGGGTTATGTTTAGGGGTAGGGTTAGGGTAAGGGTAATGGTTAGGGTTAAGGTTACGGTTAGGGTTAGGATTAGGATTAGGGTAAGGGTAAGTCTTAGGGTTAGGGTTAGGGTTAGGGTTAGGGAAAGGGTAAGGGTTAGGGTTAGGTTTAGGGTTAGGGTAAGGATTAGGGTTAGGGTTAGGGTTAGGGTTAGGGTTAGGGTTAGGGTTGGTGTGAGCTTTAAGGTTAGGGTTAGGGTTAGGGTAATTGTTAGGGTTAGGGTTAGTTTTAGGTTTAGAGTTAGGGTTAGGCTTAGGTTTAATGTTAGATTTAGGTTAAGGGTAAGGTTAAGGGTGAGGGTTAGGGTTAGGGGTTAGGGTTAGGGTTAATGTAAGGGTAAGGGTTAAGTTTAGGGTAAGGGGAAGGTTTAGGGTTAGGGTTAGGGTGAGGGTAAGGGTAAGGGTTAGGGTTAGGGTTAGATTTACTTTTAGTTTTAGGGTTAGGGTAAGGGTAAGGTTTACGGTTAGGGTTAGGGTTAGGGTTAGGTTTAGGGTTATGGTTAGGGTTGGGGTACGGGTAAGGGTTAGGGTTACGGTAAGGGATAGGGTTAGGGTTAGGGATAGGGTTAGGGTAAGGGTTAGGGTTAGGGTCAGGGTTAGGGTTAGAGTTAGGGTTAGGTTTAGGATTAGGTTTAGTGTAAGTTTAAGGGTTATGGTTAGGTTTATGGTTGGGGTTAAGGTTAGGGTTAGGGTGATGGTAAGGATAAGGGTTGGGTTTAGGGTTAGGTTTAGGGTGAGGGTAAGGGGAAGTGTTGGGTATAGGATTACGGTTAGGGTAAGGGTTAGGGTTAGGGTTAGGATTAGGGTAAGGGTAAGGGTAAGTTTTAGGGTTAGGGTTAGTGTTAGGTTTGGGGTTAGGGTTAGGGTAAGGGTAAGGATTAGGATTAGGGTTAGGTTGCTTTGGGGTTAGGATTAGGGTAAGGGTTAGGGTTAGGGTTAATGTTAGGGTTAGGGTTAGGTTTAGGGTTCGGGAAAGGGTAAGGGTTAGGTTAATGTTAGGGTTAGGGTTAGGTTTAGATTAGGGTAAGGATAAGGGTTAGGTTAGAGTTAGGGTTAGGTTTAGAGTTAGGGTTAGGGTTAGGTTTAGGGTTAGTGTTAGGGTTAGGATTAAGGTTAGGGTTAGGGTTAGGGTAAGGGTTAGAGTAAGGGTAAGGGTTAGGGTTAGGTTTAGGGTTAGGGTAAGGATTAGGGTTAGGTTTAGGGTTAGGTTTGGTGTGAGCTTTAAGGTTAGGGTAAGGGTTAGGGTAAGTTTTAGGGTTAGGGTTAGGGTTAGGTTTAGGGTTAGGGTTAGGGTTAGGTTTAGGTTAGGGTTAGGTTAAGGTAAGGTTTAGGGTTAGGGTTAGGGTTAGGGTTAAGGTAAGGGTAAGGTTTAGGTTTAGGGTAAGTGTAAGGTTTTTAGGGTTAGGACTAGGGTTAGGGTAAGGGTAAGGGATAGGGTTAGGGTTAGGTTTAGTTTTAGGGTTAGGGTAAGGGTAAGGGTTAGGGTTAGGGTTAGGGTTAGGTTTAGGTTTAGGTTTAGGGTTATGGTTAGGGTTAGGGTTAGGGTAAGGGTAAGGGTAAGGTTTAGGGTTAGTGATACGGTTAGGGGTTAGGGTTAGTGTTAGGGTTAGGGTTAGGTTTAGGGATAGGTCAGGGTAAGGGTAAGGGTTAGGTTTAGGGTTAGGGTTAAGTTTAGGGTTAGGGTTAGGGTTAGGGTTAGGGTAAGGGTTAGGGTTAGGGTAAGGGTTAGGGTTAATGAAAGGGTAAGGGTTAGGGTAAGGTTTAGGGTTAGGGTTAGTGTTAGGGTATGGATTAGGGTTAGGGTTAGGGTAAGGTTAAGGCTAAGGGTTAGCATTAAGTTTAAGGTTAGGCTAAGGGTAAGGGTAAAGGTTAGTGTTAGGGTTAGGTTTAGGGTTAGGTTGAGGATTAGGGTTAGGGTTAGCATTAAGGTAGGGTTAGGGTTATGGTAGGGGTATGGGTTAGGGTTAGGGTTAGGGTAAGGATTATTGTTAGGGTTAGGGTTAGCATTAAGTTTAGTTTTAGGGTTAGGGTTATCATTAAGGTTAGGCTTAGGGTTATGTTAGGGGTACGGGTTAGGTTTAGGGATAGGGTTAGGGTTATGTTAGGGGTAAGGGTTAGGTTTAGGGTTAGGGTTAGGGTTAGGTTTAGGTTTAGGGGTAGGGTAAGGGTAAGGGTAAGGGTTAGGGTTAGGAATAGGGTTAAGGTTAGTGTTAGGGTTAGGCTAAGGGTAAGGGTTATGTTTAGGGTTAGTTTTAGGCATTAGGGTTAGGGTTAGGATTATGATAAGGGTTAGAGTTAGGGTTAGGGTTAGGGTTAGTGTTAGGTTTAGAGTTAGGGTTAGGGTAAGGGTAAGGGTTAGGGTTAGGGTTAGGGTTAGGTTTAGAGTTAGGGTTAGGGTTAGGGTTAGGGTTCTGGTAAGGGTAAGGTTTAGAGTTAGAGTTAGGGTTAGGTTTAGAGTTAGGGTTAGGGTTAGGTTTAGGGTTAGGGTTAGGTAAGGTTAAGGGTTAGGGTTAGGGTTAGGGTGAGGTTTAGGGTTAGGGTTAGGGTAAGGGTAAGGGTTAGGGTTAGGGTTATTGTTAGGGTAAGAGTTAGGGCTAGGGTTAGGGTTAGGGTTAGGGTCAGGTTTAGGGTTAGGGTAATGGTAAGTGTTAGCGTTAGGTTTAGTGTTAGGTTTAGGGTTAAGGTTAGGGTTAGTGTTAGGGTAAGGGTAAGGGTTAGGTTTAGGGTTAGGGTTAGGTGTTGGAATTAGGGTTAGGGTTAGTATTAGGGTAAGGTTAAGGTTTAGTGTTAGGTTTAGGGTTAGGGGTTAGGGTTGGGTTAGGGTTCGGTTAGGGGTTAGGATTCGGGTTAGGGTTAGGGTAAGAGTAAGGGTTAGGGTTAGAGTTAGGGTTAGGGTTAGCATTAAGGTTAGGTTTAGTGTTAGGTTAAGGGTAAGGGTTAGGGTTAGGTTTAGGTTTAGGTTTAGGGTTACGGGAAGGGTAAAGGTTAGTGTTAGGGTAGGGCTACTTTCAGGGTTAGGGTTTGCGTAAGGGTAAGGGTTAAGGTTAGGGTTAGGGTTAAGGTTAGGGTTAGGGTTAGGGTTAGGGTTAGTGTTAGGGTAAGGGTTAGGGCTAGGGTTAGGGTTAGGGTTAGGGTCAGGATTAGGGTTAGGGTGAGGGTTAGGGTAAGGATAGGGTTAGGTTTAGGATTAGGGTTAGCATTAAGTTTAGGGTCAGGTTAAGGGTAAGGGTAAGGGTTACTGTTAGGGTTAGGGTTAGGTTAATGATTAGGGTTAGGGTTATGGTTAGCATTAAGGTTAGGGTTAGGGTTAGCATTGAGGTTAGGGTTAGGTTTAGGGTAATGGTAAGGGTTAGGTTTAGGGTTAGTGATAGGGTTAGGGGTTAGGGATAGTGTTAGGGTTAGGGTTAGGTTTAGGGATAGGTCAGGGTAAGGGTAAGGGTTAGGGTTAGCGTTAGGTTAGGGTTAAGTTTAGGGTTAGTGTTAGGGTAAGGGTAAGGGTTAGGGTTAGGGTTAGGGTAAGGGTAAGTCTTAGGTTAGGGTTAGGGTTAGGGTTAGGGTTAGGGAAAGGGTAAGGTTTAGGGTTAGGGTAAGGATTAGGGTTAGGGTTAGGGTTAGGTTTAGGGTTAGGTTTGGTGTGAGCTTTAAGTTTAGGGTTAGCGTTAGGGTAAGGTTTAGGGTTAGGGTTAGGGTTAGGTTTAGGGTTAGGGTTAGGGTTAGGTTTAGGGTTAGGGTTAGGTTAAGGGTAAGGTTTAGGTTTAGGGGTAGGGGTTAGGGTTAGGTTTATGGTTAAGGTAAGGGTAAGGTTTAGGTTTAGGGTAAGTGTAAGGTTTAGGGTTAGGATTAGGGTTAGGGTAAGTGTAAGGGATAGGGTTAGGGTTAGGGTTAGGTTTAGTTTTAGGGTTAGGGTAAGGGTAAGGGTTAGGGTTAGGGTTAGGGTTAGGTTTACGTTTAGGGTTATGGTTAGGGTTAGGGTAAGGGTAAGGGTTAGGGTTAAGGTTAGGGATAGTGTTAGGGTTAGGGATTGGGTTAGGGTAAGGGTTAGGGTTAGGGTGAGGTTTAGCGTTAGGGTTAGGGTTAGGGTTAGGTTCAGAATTAGGGTTAGGGTTAGGGTTAGGGTTAGGGAAAGAGTAAGGGTTAGGGTTAATGTTAGTGTTAGGGTTAGGGATAGGGTTAGGGTTAGGGTAAGCGTTAGGGTTAGGGTTAGGGTTATGGTTAGGGCAGGGTAAGGGTAAGCAATAGGGTTAGGGTTAGGGATAGGGTAAGGGTTAGGGTTAGGGTTAAGGTGACCGTTAGGGTTAGGGTTAGGGTTAGGGTTAGGGTTTAGGATTAGGGTTAGGGTTAGAGTTAGGGTAAGGTTTAGGGTTAGGGTTAATGTTAGTGTTAGGGTTAGGGTTAGGGTTAGGGTAAGGGTTAGGGTTTGCGTTAGGTTTAGGGTAGGCCTTAGGGTTAAGGTTAGGGTTAGGTTTAGGGGTTAGGGTTAGTGTTAGGGGGTAGGATTCGGGTTAGGGTTAGGGTTAGGGTTAGTATAAGGGTTAGGGTTAGGGTTAATGTTAGGGTTAGGGTTAGGGTTTAGGTTAGCATTAGGGTTAGGGTTATGGTAGGGGTATGGGTTAGGGTTAGGGTTAGGGTTAGGGAAAGGGTAAGGGTTAGGGTAAGGGTTAGGGTTAGGGTAAGGATTATTGTTAGGGTTAGGGTTAGGGTAAGGTTTAGGGTTAGGGTTAGGGTTAGGGTTAGCATTAAGGTTAGGGTTAGGGTTAGGGTAAGGGTAAGGTTTAGGGTTAGGGTTAGGGTAAGGGTAAGGGTTAGGGTTAGGGTTAGGGTTAGGTTTAGGGTTAGGGTTAGGGTAAGGGTAAGGGTTAGGATTATGGTTAGCGTTAGGGTTAGGGTTAAGTTTAGGGTTAGGGTTAGGGTTAGGATTAGGGTTATGGTAAGGGTTATGGTTAGGGTTAGTGTTAGGGTTAGGCCTAGGTTTAGGGTTAGGGTTTGGGTAAGGGTAAGGGTTAAGGTTAGGGTTAGGGTTAAGTTTAGGTTTAGGGTTAATGAAAGGGTAAGGGTTAGGGTAAGGTTTAGGTTTAGGGTTAGTGTTAGGGTATGGATTAGGGTTAGGGTGAGGGTTAGGGTAATGGTTAGGGTTAGGGTTAGCATTAAGTTTAAGGTTAGGCTAAGGGTAAGGGTAAGGGTTACTGTTAGGGTTAGGTTTAGGGTTAGGTTGAGGATTAGGGTTAGGGTTAGGGTTAGCATTAAGGTAGGGTTAGGGTTATGGTAGGGGTATGGGTTAGGGTTAGGGTTAGGGTTAGGGAAAGGGTAAGGGTTAGGGTAAGGGTTAGGGTTAGGGTAAGGATTATTGTTAGGGTTAGGGTTAGGGTAAGGGTTAGGGTTTGCGTTAGGGTTAGGGTAGGCCTTAGGGTTAGGGTTAGGGTTAGGGTTAGGGTAATGGTAACGGTAAGGTTTATGTTTAGGGTTAGGTTTAGGGGTTAGGGATAGGGTTAGGGTTAGGATAAGGGTTAGGGTTAGGGTTTTGGTAAGGGTAAGGTTTAGGGTTAGGGTTGAGTTTAGGGTAAGGGTAAGGGTTAGGTTTGGGTTAGTGTTAGGTTTAGGGTTAGGGTTAGGGTAAGGGTAAGGGTTAGGGTTAGGGTTATGGTTAGGGTAAGGGTTAGGGTAAGGGTAAGGGTTAGGGTTAGGGTTCGGGTTAGGTTTAGAATTAGGGTTAGGGTTAGGGTTAGGGTTAGGGTAAGGTTAAGGGTTAGGGTTAGGGTTAGGTTTAGGGTTAGGGTTAGGGTAAGTTAGGGTAAGGTTAAGGGTTAGGATTAGGGTTAGGGTTAGGGTTAATGTTAGGGTTAGGGTTAGGCTTAAGTTTAGGGTAGGGGTGAGGGTTAGGGTTACGTTTAGGTTTAGGGTTAGGGTTAGGCTTAGGGTTAGGGTAAGTGTTAGGGTTAGGTTTAGGGTTAGCATGAAGTTTAGGATTAGGGTTAGGGTTAGGGTAATGGTAAGGTTTAGTTTAGTGTTAGTGTTAGGGTTAGTCCTAGTTTAGCGTTAGGGTTTGGGTAAGGGTAAGGGTTAGGGTTAGGGTTAGGGTTAAGGTTAGGTTTAGCGTTAGGGAAAGGTTAAGGGTTAGGGTAAGGGTTAGGGTTAGGGTTAGGGTTAGGGTTAGAGTATGGGTTAGGGTTAGGGTGAGGGTTAGGGTAAGGGTTAAGGTTAGGGTTAGCATTAAGTTTAGGGTTAGGATAAGTGTAAGGGTAAGGCTTAGTGTTAGGGTTAGGGTTAGGTTTAGGTTGAGGATTAGGGATAAGGTTAGGGTTAGCATTAAGGTAGGGTTAGGGTTAGGGTTAGCATTAAGTTTAGGGTTAGGGTTAGGGTTAGCATTAAGGTTAGGGTTAGGGTTAGGTTAAGTGTACGGGTTAGGTTTAGGGTTAGGTTTAGGGTTAGGGGGTAGGGTTAGAGTTAGGGTTAGGGTAATGGTAACGGTAAGGGTTATGTTTAGGGTTAGGTTTAGGGGTTAGGGATAGTGTTAGGGTTAGGATAAGTGTTAGGGTTAGGGTAAGGGTAAGGTTTAGGGTTAGGGTTGAGGTTAGGGTAATGGTAAGTGTTAGGTTTGGTTAGTGTTAGGTTTAGGGTTAGGGTTAGGGTAAGGTAAGGGTTAGGGTTAGGGTTATGGTTAGGGTTAGGGTTAGGGTTAGGGTAAGAGTAAGGGTTAGGGTTAGGGCTATGGTTAGGGTTAGGGTTAGGGTAAGGGTAAGGGTTAGGGTTAGGGTTAGGGTTAGTTTTAGAATTAGGTTTAGGTTTAGGTTTAGGGTTAGGGTTAGGGTAAGGTTAAGGGTTAGGGTTAGGGTTAGGTTTATGGTTAGGGTAAAGGTAAGAGTAAGTGTTAGTGTTAGGGTTAGTGTTAGGGTTAGGGTTAAGGTTAGGGTTAGGGTTAGGGTTAGGGTTCGGGTAAGGGTTAGGGTTAGGGTTAGATGTTAGGGTTATGGTTAGGGTAAGGGTAAGGTATAGGGTTAGTGTTAGGGTTAGGGGTTAGGGTTAGGGATAGGGTTAGGCGTTAGGATTTGGGTTAGGCTTAGGGTTAGGGTAAGTGTTAGGGTTAGGGTTAGGGTTAGCACGAAGTTTAGGGTTAGGGTAAGGGTAAGGGTTAGGTGTAGGGTTAGGGTTAGGATGAGGGTAAGGATTAGGGTTAGGGTTAAGGTTAGGGTTAGGGTAAGGGGAAGGGTTAGGTTTAGGGTTAGGGTTAGGGTTAGGGTTAGGTTTAGGAATGGGTTTGGTGTAAGGGTTAGGGTAAGGGTAAGGGTTAGGGTTAGGTTTAGGGTTAAGGTTAGGGTTAGGCTTAGGTTTAGGTGTTAGCATTAGGGTTAGGGTTTGGGTTAGGGTAAGGGTTAGGGTTATGTTTAGGGTAAGGATAGGGGTTATTGTTAAGGTTTCGGTTAGAGTTAGGATAAGGGTAAGGTTTAGGGTTAATGTTAGGGTTGGGGTTAGGGTTATGGTAAGGGTAAGGGTTAGAGTTAACGTTAGGGTTAGGGTTAGGGTTAGGTTTAGGGTTAGGGTTAGAGTTAGGGTAAGGGTTATTGTTAGGGTTAGGGTTAGGTTTAGAGTTAGGGTTAGGGTTAGGTTTAGGGGTAGGGTTAGGGTAAGGGTAATGGTTAGGGTTAAGGTAAGGGTTAGGGTTAGGGTTAGGATTAGGGTAAGGGTAAGGGTTAGGGTTTGGGTTAGGGTTAGGTTTAGAGTTAGTGTTAGGGTTAGGTTTAGGGTTAGTGGTAGGGTTAGGATTAAGGTTAGCGTTAGGATTAAGGTTAGGTTTAGGGTTAGGGTAAGGGTTAGAGTAGGGTAAGGGTTAGGGTTAGGGTTAGAGTTAGAGTTAAGGTTAGGGTTAGTGTTAGGGTTAGGGTTAGGGTTAGGGTAAGTGTACGGGTTAGGGTTAGGGTTAGGGTTAGGGTAAGGTTACGGTTTAGGGTTAGGGTTAGGGTTAGGGGTTAGGGTTAGGGTTAGGGTTAGATTTAGGGTTAGGGTAAGGGTACGGTTTAGGCTTAGGGTTAGGTTTAGGGTTAGGGTTAGGGATAGGTTTGGGTTAGGGTTACGGTTAGGGTTAGGGATAGGTTTGGGTTAGGGTTAGGGTTAGGGTTAGGGATACGTTTGGGTTTAGGGTTAGGGTAAGGGTTATTGTTAGGGTAAAGATTAGGGTTAGGTTTAGATTTAGGATTAGGGTAAGGGCACGGTTTAGGGTTAGGGTTAAGTTTGGGATTAGGGTTAGGGTAAGAGTAAGGTTTAGGGTTAGGTTACGGTTTGGGTAAGGGTTAGGGGTAGGGTTAGGGATAGGTTTGGGGTTAGGGTTAGGGTAAGGGTTAGGGTTAGGGTAAGGGTTAGGATTCTGGTTAGGTTAGGGTAAGGGTAACTGTTAGGATAAGGGTCAGGGTTAGGGTTAGGGTTAGTGTTAGGGTTAGGGTTAGTGTTAGGGTTAGTGTTTGGTTTAGGGTTAGGGTTACGGTAAGGGTAAGGGTAGGGTTAGGGTTAGGTTTAGGGTAAGGGTAAGGCTTAGGATCAATGTTAGGATTAGGGTTAGGGTTAGGGTTAGGGTAAGGGTTAGAGTTAGGGTTAGGGTTAAGTTTAGGGTTAGTGTTAGGGTAAGGGTTAGGGTTAGGGTAAGAGTAAGGGTTAGTGTTAGGGTTAGGGTTAGGGTTAAGGTTATGGTTAGTGTTAGGGTTAGGCTAAGGGTTAAGGTTAGGTTTAGGGTAAGGGTTGGGGTCAGGGTTAGGGTTAGGGTTAGGGTAAAGTTTAGGGTTAGGGTAAGGGTTAGGGTTAGGGTTAGGTTTAGGGTTAGCATTAAGGTTAGGGTTAGGGTTAGGGTTGGGGTTAGGGTAATGGTTAGGGTTAGGGTTAGGGTTAGGCTTAGGATAAGGGTTAGGTTTAGGGTTAGGGTAAGGGTAAGGTTTAGGATTAGGGTAAGGGTTAAGTTTAGGGTTAGGGTTAGGTTTAGGATTAGGTTTAGGGTTAGGCTTAGGGTAAGGATTAGTATTAGGGTTAGGGTTGGGGTTAGGTTTAGGCTTAATGTAAGGGTAAGGGTTAGGGTTAGGGTTAGGATTAGGGTTAGGGTTAGGCTTAGGGTACGGACTAGTGTTAGGGTTAGGGTTGGGTTTAGGGTTAGGGTTAGGCTACGGGTAAGGGTTATGGTTAGGGTTAGGGTTAGGGTTAGGGCTTAGGGTAAGGGTTAGGGTTAGATTTAGGTTTAGGGTAAGGGTACGGTATAGGTTTAGGGTTTGGTTTGGGGTTAGGGTTAGGGTAAGAGTAAGGGTTAGGGTTATGGTTAGGGTTAGGTTTAGGCTAAGGGTTAGATTTAGGGTTAGGGTAAGGGCTAGGTTTAGGGTTAGGGTTAGGTTAAGATAAGGGTTAGATTTAGGGTTAGGGTTAGGGTAAGGGTAAGTGTAAGGTCTAGGGTTAAGGTTAGGATAAGGGTAAGGGTTAGGGTTAGGTTTAGGGTTAGAGTTAAGGTTAGGGTTAGTGTTACGGTTAGGGTTAGGGTTAGGGTAAGGGTAAAGGTTAGGGTTATTTTAAGGGTTAGGGTAAGGGTAGGGTTTAGGGGTTGGTGTTAGGGTTAGGGTTAGAGTAAGTGTTAGGGTTAAGGTTAGGTTTAGGGTAAAAGTTAGTATTAGGGTTAGGGTTACGGTTAGGCTAAGGTGTTTGGTTTAGGGTTAGAGTTAGGGTTAGGATAAGGGTAGGGGATAGGGTTAGGGTTAGGTTTAGGGTTAGGGTTAGGGTTAGGGTAAGGGGAAGGTTTTGGGTTAAGGTTAGGGTTAGGGTTAGGTTTAAGGTTAGGGCAAGGATTAGGGTTAGGGTAAGGTTTAGGGTTAGGGTTAGGGTTAGGTTAGGGGTTAAGGTTAGGGTAAGAGTAAGGGTTAGGATTAGGTTTAGGGTTGGGGTTCGGGTTAGGGTGATGGTATGGGTAAGGGTTACGGTTCGGGTTACGTTTAGGGTAAGGGTTAGGGATAGGGTTAGGGTTAGGGTGAGCGTTAGGGTATGGGTTAGGTTTAGGGCTTAGGGTTAGGATTAGGGTTAGGGTAAGGGTTAGGGTTAGGGTTAGGGTTAGGGTAAGGGATATGCTTAGGCATAGGTTTGGGGTTAGGTTTAGGGTAAGTTTTAGGGTTTGGGAAAGGTTAGGGTTAGGGTTAGGGTTAGGGTAAGGGTAACTGTTAGAATTAGGGTTAGGGTTAGTGTTAGGGTTAGGGTAAGGGTAAAGGTTAGGGTTAGGGTTAGTGTTAGGGTTAGTGTTAGGTTTAGGGTTAGGGTTAGGGTAAGGGTAAGGTTTAGGGTTAGGGTTAGGGTTAGAGTAAGTGTAAGGCTTAGGATTAATGTTAGGGTTAGGTTTAGGGTTAGGGTTAGGGTAAGGGGAAGGGTTAGGGTTAAGGTTAGGGTTAGGGTAAGGGTTAATGTTAGGGTTAGGTTTAGGGCTAGGGTTAATGTTAGGGTTAGGGAGAGGGTTAGGGTAAGGGTAAGGTTTGGGGTTAGTGTTAGGGTTAGGGTTAAGGTTAGGGTTAGGGTTAGGGTTAGGCTAATGGTTAGGGTTAGGGTTAGGGTAAGGGTTAGGTTTTGTGTTAGAGTTAGTGTTAGAGTTAGGGTTAGCATTAGGGTAAGGGTTAGGGTTAGGGTTAGGGTTAGGGTAAGGGTTAGGTTTAGGGGTTAGGGTTAGGTTTAGGGTAAGGGTTAGGTATAGGGATTAGGGTTAGGATTAGGGTTTGTGTAAGGGTTAGTGTTAGGGTTACTGTTTAGGGTTAGGGTAAGAGTTAGGGTTAGTGTTAGGGTTAGGTTTAGGTTTAGGCTTAGGGTAAGGGTAAGGGTTAGGGTTAGGTTTAGTTTCAGGGTTAGGGTTAGGGTTAGGGGTCAGGGTTAGGGTTAGGGTTAGGTTTAGGATAAGGGTAAGGTTTAGCGTTAGAGTTAGGTTTGGGGTTAGGGTTAGGGTTAGGGTTAGTGTTGAGGTTAGGATTAGGGTTAGGGTTAGGCTAAGGGTTAGGGTTAGGGTTAGGGTAAGGCTTCCAGTTAGATTTGGGGTTAGGGTTAGAGGTAGGATTAGGGTTAGGTTAAGGGTAAGGGTTAGGGTAAGGGTTAGGGTTAGTGGTTAGGGTTAGGTTTAGGATTAGTGTAAGGGTTAGGTTAGGGTTAGGGTTAGGGTTAGGTTTAGGTTTGGGGTTAGGGTTAGGGTAAGGGTAGGGGTTAGGGTTAGGGTTAGGTTTAGGGTTAGGGTTAGGGTTAGGTTAAGGGTTAGGGTTAGGGTTAGGGTAAGGGTAGGGGTTAGGGTTAGGGTTAGGTTTAGGGTTAGGGTTATGGTTAGGGTTAGCGTAAGGGTTACAGTTAGGGTTAGGGTTAAGTTTAGGGTTAGTGTTAGGGTTAGGGTTAGGGTTAGGGTAAGGGTAAGGGTTAGGGTTAGGGTTAGGGTTAGGGTTAAGGTTATGGTTACTGTTAGGGTTAGGCTAAGTGTTAGGCTAAGGGTTAGGGTAAGGGTTAGGGTTTGGGTTAGTGTTAGGGTTAGGGTAAGGTTTAGGGTTAGGGGTTAGGGTTAGGTTTAGGGTAAGGGTTAGGGATAGGTTTAGAGTTAGGGTTAGCCTTAGTGTAAGGGTTAGGGTTATGGTTAGGGTTAGGGTAAGTGTTAGGGTTAGGGTTAGGGTTAGGGCAAGGGTAAGTGTTAGGGTTAGGGTTAGCGTTAGGGTTAGGGTAAGGGTAAGGGTTAGCGTTAGGGTTAGGTTTAGGTTTAGGGTTGGGGTTAAGGTTAGGGTTAGGGTTAGAGTAAGGGTAAGTGTTAGGGTTAGGGTTAGTGTAAGGGTAAGTGTTAGGATTAGGGTTAGGGTTTGGATTAGGTTTAGGGTTAGGATGAGGTTAAGGGTTAAGGTAAGGGTTAGGGTTAGGTTTAGTGTTAGGGTGAGGGTAAGGATTAGTTTTAGAGTTAGGGTTCGGTTTAGGTTTAGGGTTAGGGTAAGGGTAAGTGTAAGGGTTAGGGTTAGGGTTAGGGTTAAGTTTATGTTTAGGGTTAGGGTTAGGGTTAGGATTAGGGTTAGGTTTAGATTTAGGGTTAGGCTTAGGGTAAAGGTAAGGGTGAGGGTTAGGGTTAGGTTTAGGGTTAGGGTTAGGTTAGGGTTAGGGTTAGGGTTAGGGTTGGGGAAAGGGCAAGGGTTAGGGTTAGGGTAAGGGTAAGGGATAGGGTTAGGGTTAGGTTTATGGTTAGGGGTTAGGGTTAGGGTTAGGGTTAGCGTAAGGGTTAGATTTGGGGTTAGGGTAAGGGATAGGGTTAGGGTTAAGTTTAGGTTAAGACTAAGGGTTAGATTTATGGTTAGGGTTAGGATTAGGTTTAGGGTAAGGGTAAGTGTAAAGTTTAGGGTTAAGAATAGGATAAGGGTAAGGGTTAGGGTTAGGGTTAGAGTTAGAGTTAAGGTTAGGGTTAGTGTTAGGGTTAGGCTTAGGGTTTGGTAAGTATACGGGTTAGGGTTAGGGTTATGGTTAGGGTAAGGTTACGGTTTAGGGTTAGGGTTAGGGTTAGGGGTTAGGGTTAGGGTTAGGGTTAGATTTAGGGTTAGGATAAGGGTACGGTTTAGGCTTAGGGTTAGGGTTAGGGTTAGGGTTAGGGATAGGTTTGGGTTAGGGTTAGGGTTAGGGTTAGGGATAGGTTTGGGTTAGGGTTAGGGTTAGGGTTAGGGATACGTTTGGGTTTAGGGTTAGGGTAAGGGTTATTGTTAGGGTAAAGATTAGGGTTAGGTTTAGATTTAGGGTTAGGGTAAGGGCACGGTTTAGGGTTAAGGTTAAGTTTGGGATTAGGGTTAGGGTAAGAGTAAGGTTTAGGGTTAGGTTACAGTTAGGGTAAGGGTTAGGGGTAGGGTTAGGGATAGGTTTGGGGTTAGGGTTAGGGTAAGGTTTAGGGTTAGGGTAAGGGTTAGGATTCTGGTTAGGTTAGGGTAAGGGTAACTGTTAGGATTAGGGTCAGGGTTAGGGTTAGGGTTAGTGTTAGGGTTAGGGTAAGGGTAAGGGTTAGGGTTAGGGTTAGGGTTAGTGTTAGGGTTAGGGTTAGTGTTAGGGTTAGTGTTTGGTTTAGGGTTAGGGTTACGGTAAGGGTAAGGGTAGGGTTAGGGTTAGGTTTAGGGTAAGGGTAAGGCTTAGGATTAATGTTAGGATTAGGGTTAGGGTTAGGATTAGGGTAAGGGTTAGAGTTAGGGTTAGGGTTAGGGATAAGTTTAGGGTTAGTGTTAGGGTTAGGGTTAGGGTTAAGGTAAGAGTAAGGGTGAGGGTTAGGGTTAGGGTTAGGGTTAAGGTTATGGTTAGTGTTAGGGTTAGGCTAAGGATTAAGGTTAGGTTTAGGGTAAGGGTTGGCGTCAGGGTTAGGGTTAGGGTTAGGGTAAAGTTTAGGGTTAGGGTAAGGGTTAGGGTTAGGGTTAGCATTAAGTTTAGGGTTAGGGTTAGGGTTGGGGTTAGGGTAATGGTTAGGGTTAGGGTTAGGGTTAGGGTTAGGGTTAGTGTTTGGTTTAGGGTTAGGGTTACGGTAAGGGTAAGGGTAGGGTTAGGGTTAGGGTAAGGGTAAGGGTTAGGTTTAGGGTCAGGGTTAGTGTTAGGGTTAGGGTAAGAGTTAGGGTTAGTGTTAGGGTTAGGTTTAGGTTTAGGCTTAGGGTAAGGGTAAGGTTTAGGGTTAGGTTTAGTTTCAGGGTTAGGGTTAGGGTAAGGATTAAGGTTAGGGTTAGTGTTAGGTTTAGGGTTAAGTTCAGGGTTAGGGTTAGGGTAAGGGTGAGGGTTAGGGTTAGGGTTAGCGGTCAGGGTTAGGGTTAGGGTTAGGTTTAGGATAAGGGTAAGGTTTAGCGTTAGAGTTAGGTTTGGGGTTAGGGTTAGGGTTAGTGTTGAGGTTAGGGTTAGGGTTAGGGTTAGGCTAAGGGTTAGGGTTAGGGTTAGGATAAGGCTTCCGGTTAGATTTAGGGTTAGGGTTAGAGGTAGGATTAGGGTTAGGTTAAGGGTAAGGGTTAGGGTAAGGGTTAGGGTTAGTGGTTAGGGTTAGGGTTAGGATTAGGGTAAGGGTTAGGTTAGGGTTAGGGTTAGGGTTAGGGTTAGGTTTGGGTTTAGGGTTAGGGTTAGGGTTAGGGTAAGAGTAAGGGTTAGGGTTAGGGTTAGGGTTAAGATTAGGGTAGGGTTAGGGTAAGTGTAAGGGTTAGGTTTAGGTTTAGGGTTAGTGTTAGGGTAAGGATTAGGTTTCGGTTTAGGGTTAGGGTTAGCATTAAGGTTAGGCTTAGGGTTAGGGTAAGGGTAAGGGTTAGATTTAGGGTTAGGGTTAGGGTAAGTGTTATGTTTAAGGTTAGGGTTAGGGTTATTGGTTAGATTTAGGGTTAGGGTTAGGTTTAGTGTAAGGGTAATGGTTAGGGTTAGGGTTAGGGTTAGGGTTAGAGTAAGGGTAAAGGTTAGGATAGGGTTAGTGTAGGGTTAGGGATAGGGTTAGGGTTAGGGTAAGGGTTAGGGTTATGGTTAGGGTTAGGGTTAAGGTTAGGGTTATGGTAAGGGTTAGGTTTCGGGTGAGGGTTAGGTTTAGGTTTAGTGTTAGGTTTAGTGTAATGGTAAGGGTGATGTTTAGGTTTAGGCTCAGGGTTAGGGTTAGGGTAAGGGTTAGAGTTAGGGTTAGAGTTAGGGTAAGGATTAAGGTTAGGCTTAGGGTTAGGTAAGGGTTAGGGTTAGGGTTAGGGTTAGGGTTAGGGTTAGGGTTAGAATTAATGTTAGGGTTAGGGTTAGGGTAAGAATAAGGTTTAGTTTTAGGGTTAGGTTTAGGGTAACGGTAAGGGTTAGGGTTAGGGTTAGTTTTAGGGTCAGGGTAAGAGTTAGGGTTAGGGTTAGGGTTAGGGTTAGGGTTAGGTTTAGGTTTAGGCTTAGGGTAAGGGTAAGGGTTAGGGTTAGGTTTAGGTTCAGGGTTAGGGTTAGGGTAAGGGTTAGGGTTAGGGGTAGTGTTAGGTTTAGGGTTAAGTTTAGGGTTAGTGTTAGGGTAAGGGTGAGGGTTAGGGTTAGGGTTAGGGGTCAGGTTTAGGTTTAGGGTTAGGTTTAGGATAAGGGTAAGGTTTAGCGTTGGAGTTAGGTTTCGGGTTAGTGTTAGGTTTAGGGTTAGGGTTAGGGTTAGTGTTGAGGTCAGGTTTAGGGTTAGGGTTAGGCTAAGGGTTAGGTTTAAGGTTAGGGTTAGGGTAAGGGTAAGGGTCAGGGTTAGGGTTAGTATTAGGGTAAATGTTAGGGTTAGGGTTAGGGTTAGGGAGAGGGTAAGGATTAGGGTTAGTGTTAGGGTTACGGTTATGGTAAGGATTAGGGCTAGGTTTAGGTTTAGGGTAAGGGTTAGAGTTAGATTTAAGGTTAGGGTAAGTGTAAGGGTTAGGGTTATGGTTAGGGTTAGTGTTAGGTTTAGGGTAAGGGTTAGGGTTAGGGTTAGTGTTAGGTTTAGGGTTAAAGTTAGGGTTAGGGTTAGGGAGAGGGTAAGGATTAGGGTTAGGGTTAGGGTTAGGGTTAGGTTTAGGGTAAGGGTAAGGGTTAGGATTAATGTTAGGATTAGGGTTAGGTTTAGGGTTAGGGTAAGGGTTAGAGTTAGGGTTAGGGTTAAGTTTAGGGTTAGTGTTAGGGTTAGGGTTAGGGTTAGGGTAAGGGTAAGGGTTAGGGTTAGGGTTAGGGTTAAGATTATGGTTAGTGTTAGGGTTAGGCTAAGGGTTAGGGTAAGGGTTAGGGTTTTGGTTAGTGTTAGGGTTAGAGTTAGGGTTAGGGTTAGGGTAAGGGTAAGGGTTAGGGTTAGGGTTAGGGTAAGGGTTAGGGTTAGGTTTAGATTTAGGGTTAGGCTTAGGGTAAAGGTAAGGGTTAGGGTTAGGGTTAGGTTTAGGGTTAGGTTAGGGTTAGGGTTAGGATTAGGGTTAGGGTTGGGGAAAGGGTAAGGGTTAGGGTTTGGGTAAGGGTAAGGGATAGGGTTAGGGTTAGGGTTAGGGTTAGGGGTTAGGGTTAGGTTTAGCGTAAGGGTTAGATTTATGGTTAGGGTAAGGGCTAAGGTTAGGGTTAAGTTTAGGTTAAGGCTAAGGGTTAGATTTATGGTTAGGATTAGGTTTAGGGTTAGGGTAAGGGTAAGGGTAAGTGTAAGGTTTAGGGTTAAGGATAGAATAAGGGTAAGGGTTAGGGTTAGGGTTAGAGTTAAGGTTAGGGTTAGTGTTAGTGTTAGGGTTAGGGTTAGGGTAATTGTAAGGGTTAGGGTTAGGTTTAGGGTTAGGGTAAGGTTACGGTTTAGGGTTAGGGTTAGTGTTAGGGGATTAGGGTTAGGGTTAGGGTTAGATTTAGGGTTAGGGTAAGGGTACGGTTTAGGCTTAGGGTTAGGGTTAGGGTTAGGGATAGGTTTGGGTTAGGGTTAGGGTTAGGGTTAGGGATACGTTTGGGTTTAGGGTTAGGGTAAGGGTTAGGGTTAGGGTAAAGATTAGGGTTAGGTTTAGATTTAGGGTTAGGGTAAGGGCACGGTTTAGGGTTAGGGTTAAGTTTGGGATTAGGATTAGGGTAAGAGTAAGGTTTAGGGTTAGGTTACGGTTAGGGTAAGGGTTAGGGGTAGGGTTAGGGATAGGTTTGGGTTTAGGGTTAGGGTAAGGGTTAGGGTTAGGGTAAGGGTTAGGATTCTGGTTAGGTTAGGGTAAGGGTAACTGTTAGGATTAGGGTCAGGGTTAGGGTTAGGGTTAGTGTTAGGGTTAGGGTAAGGGTTAGGGTTAGGGTCAGGTTTAGTGTTAGGATTAGGGTTAGTGTTAGGGTTAGTGTTTGGTTTAGGGTTAGGGTTATGGTAAGGGTAAGGGTAGGGTTAGGGTTAAGTTTAGGGTTAGTGTTAGGGTAAGGGTTAGGGTTAGGGTAAGAGTAAGGGTTAGGGTTAGGGTTAGGGTTAGGGTTAAGGTTATGGTTAGTGTTAGGGTTAGGCTAAGGGTTAAGGTTAGGTTTAGGTTAAGGGTTGGGGTCAGGGTTAGGGTTAGGGTTAGGGTAAAGTTTAGGGTTAGAGTAAGGGTTAGGGTTAAGGTTAGGTTTAGGGTTAGCATTAAGGTTAGGGTTAGGGTTAGGGTTGGGGTAAGGGTTAGAGTTAGGGTTAGAGTTAAGTTTAGGGTTAGTGTTAGGGTAAGGGTTAGGGTTAGGGTAAGAGTAAGGGTTAGGGTTAGGGTTAGGGTTAGGGTTAAGGTTATGGTTAGTGTTAGGGTTAGGCTAAGGGTTAAGGTTAGGTTTAGGTTAAGGGTTGGGGTCAGGGTTAGGGTTAGGGTTAGGGTAAAGTTTAGGGTTAGAGTAAGGGTTAGGGTTAAGGTTAGGTTTAGGGTTAGCATTAAGGTTAGGGTTAGGGTTAGGGTTGGGGTTAGGGTAATGGTTAGCGTTAGGGTTAGGGTTAGGCTTAGGATAAGGGTTAGGTTTAGGGTTAGGGTAAGGGTAAGGTTTAGGATTAGGGTTAGGGTTAAGTTTATGGTTAGGGTTAGGTTTAGGATTAGGTTTAGGGTTAGGCTTAGGGTAAGAATTAGTGTTATCGTTAGAGTTGGGTTTAGGTTTAGGCTTAATGTAAGGGTAAGGGTTAGGGTTAGGATTAGGGTTAGGGTTAGGGTTAGGGTTAGGGTTAGGATTAGGGTTAGGGTTAGGCTTAGGGTACGGACTAGTGTTAGGGTTAGGGTTGGGTTTAGGGTTAGGGTTAGGCTAAGGGTAAGGGTTAGGGTTAAGGTTAGGGTTAGGGCTTAGGGTAAGGGTTAGGGTTAGATTTAGGTTTAGGATAAGGGTACGGTATAGGTTTAGTGTTTGGTTTGGGGTTAGGGTTAGGGTAAGAGTAAGGGTTAGGGTTAGGGTTAGGGTTAGGGTTAGGCTAAGGGTTAGATTTAGGGTTAGGGTAAGGGCTAGGTTTATGGTTAGGGTTAGGTTAAGATAAGGGTTAGATTTAGGGTTAGGGTTAGGGTAAGGGTAAGTGTAAGGTTTAGGGTTAAGGTTAGGATAAGGGTAAGGGTTAGGGTTAGGTTTAGGGTTAGAGTTAAGGTTAGGGTTAGTGTTAGGGTTAGGGTTAGGTTTAGGGTAAGGGTAAAGGTTAGGGTTACGTTAAGGGTTAGGGTAAGGGTTAGGTTTAGTGGTTGGGGTTAGGGTTAGGGTTAGAGTAAGTGTTTGGGTTAGGGTTAGGTTTAGGGTAAAAGTTAGTGTTAGGGTTAGGGTTACGGTTACACTAAGGTGTTTGGTTTAGGGTTAGAGTTAGGGTTAGGGTAAGGGTAGGGGTTAGGGTTAGGGTTAGTTTTAGGGTTAGGGTTAGGGTTAGGGTAAGGGAAAGCGTTTGGGTTAAGGTTAGGGTTAGGGTTAGGTTTAAGGTTAGGGCAAGGATTATGGTTAGGGTAAGGTTTAGGGTTAGGGTTAGGTTAGGGGTTAAGGTTAGGGTAAGAGTAAGGGTTAGGATTAGGTTTAGGGTTGGGGTTCGGGTTAGGGTGAGGGTATGGGTAAGGGTTACGTTTCGGGTTACGTTTAGGGTAAGGGTTAGGGATAGGGTTAGGGTTAAGGTGAGCGTTAGGGTATGGGTTAGGTTTAGGGCTTAGGGTTAGGATTAGGGTTAGGGTAAGGGTTAGGGTTAGGGTTAGGGTAAGGGATAGGGTTAGGCATAGGTTTGGGGTTAGGGTTAGGGTAAGTTTTAGGGTTAGGGAAAGGTTAGGGTTAGGGTTAGGGTTAGGGTAAGGGTAACTGTTAGAATTAGGGTTAGGGTTAGTGTTAGGGTTAGGGTAAGGGTAAAGGTTAGGGTTAGGGTTAGGGTTAGTGTTAGGGTTAGTGTTAGGTTTAGGGTTAGTGTTAGGGTAAGGGTAAGGTTTAGGTTTAGGGTTAGGGTTAGAGTAAGTGTAAGGCTTAGGATTAATGTTAGGGTTAGGTTTAGGGTTAGGGTTAGGGTTAGGGGAAGTGTTAGGATTAGTGTTAAGGTAAGGGTTAATGTTAATGTTAGGTTTAAGGCTAGGGTTAATGCTAGGGTTAGGGAGAGGGTTAGGGTAAAGGTAAGGTTTGGGGTTAGTGTTAGGGTTAGGGTTAAGGTTAGGGTTAGGTTTAGGGTTAGGCTAAGGGTTAGGGTTAGGGTTAGCGTAAGGGTTAGGGTTTGTGTTAGGGTTAGTGTTAGAGTTAGGTTTAGCATTAGGGTAAGGGTTAGGGTTAGGGTTAGGGTTAGGGTAAGGGTTAGGTTTAGGGGTTAGCGTTAGGTTTAGGGTAAGTGTTAGGTATAGGGATTAGGGTTAGGGTTAGGGTTTTTGTAAGGGTTAGGTTTAGGATTATGGTTAGGGATAGTGTAAGGGTTAGGGTTAGGGTTAGGGTTACGGTAAGGGTTAGGGTTACGGTTAGGTTAGGGTAAGGGTAAGGGTTAGGGTAAGGGTTAGGGTTAGGGTAAGTGTTAGGATTAGGGTTAGGGTTTGTGTTAGGTTTAGGGTTAGGGTAAGGGTAAGGGTTAAGGTTAGAGTTAGGGTTAGTGTTAGGGTTAGGGTAAGGGTAAGGGATAGGATTAGGGTTAGGGTTAGGGTTAGGGTTAGGGTAAGGGTTAGGTTTAGGGTTAGGGTTAGGATTAGGGTTAGGTTTCAGTTTAGGGTTAGGCTTAGGGTAAAGGTAACTGTTAGGGTTAGGGTTAGGGTTAGGGTTAGGGTTAGGTTAGCATTAAGTTTAGGGTTATGGTTAGGGTAAGGGTAAGGGTTAGGGTTAGGGTTAGGGTTAGGGTAAGGGTTAGGGTTAGGGTTAGGGTTAAGGCTAGGTTTAGTGTTAGGGTTAGGGATAGGGTTAGGGTAAGGGTAAGGTTTAGGGTTAGTGTTAGGGTTAGGGTTAATGTTAGGGTTAGGATTAGGGTTAGGCTAAGGGTTAGGGTTAGGGTTAGGGTAAGGGTTAGGGTTTGGGTAAGGGTTAGGGTTAGGGTTAGGGTAGGGTTAGGGTTTAGTATTAGGGTTAGGGTTAGGGTAAGGGGTACGGTTAGGGTTAGGGTTAGTGTAAGGGTAAGTGTTAGGTTAGGGTTAGGGTTAGGGTAACAGTAAGGGTTAGGGTTAGGTTTAGGTTTAGGGTTAGGATTAGGGTTAGGTTTAGGTGTAGGATTAGGGTTAAGGTTAGTGTAAGGGTTAAGGTTAGGGTTAGAGTTAGGGTTAAGGTTAGGGTTAGGGTTAGGGAAAGGGTAAGGGTTAGGGTTAGGGTATGGATTATTGTTAGGGTTAGGGTTAGGGTAAGGGTTAGGGTTAGGGTTACCATTAAGGGTTAGAGTAAGGTTAAGGGTTAGGTTTAGGGTTAGTGTTAGGTTTAGGTTTAAGGTAAGGGTAAGGGTTAGGTTTAGCTTTAGGGTTAAGTTTAGGTTTAGGGTTAGGGTTAGGGTAAGGATTAGGGTTAGGTGTTAGGTTTAGGGTTAGGGTTAGGGTGAGGGTAAGGGTTAGGGTAAGGGTTAGGTTTAGTGTTAGAGTTAGGGTTAGGGTTAGGGTAAGGGTAAGGATAGGGTTAGGGTAAGTTTTAGGGTTAGGGTTAGGGTTAGGGACAGCGTAAGTGTAAGTGTTAGGATTAGGGGTTAGGGTTTGGTTTAGGGTTAGGTTTAGGATTAGCGGTTAGGGTTAGGCTTAGGGTTAGGGTTAGGGTAAGAGTTAGGGTTACGGTTAGGGTAAGGTAATTGTTAGGGTTGGGGTTAGGGTTAGGGGTAGGGTTAGGGTAAGGGTTAGGGTTAGGGTTAGGGTAAGGGTTAGGGTTAGGTTTAGGATTAGGTTTAGGGTTAGGGTAAGTGTTAGGGTTAGGGTTAGTGTTAGGGATAGGATAAGGGTAAGAGTTAGGGTTAGGGGTTAGGTTTAGGGTTACGGTTACGTTTAAGGTTAGGTTTAGAGTAAGGGTAAGGGTGAGGGTTAGGGTTAGGGTTAGTGTTAGCGTTAGGGTTAGGTTTAGGGTTTAGGTTAGGGTTAGGGAAAGGGTTAGGGTTAGCTTTAGGGTTAGGGTTAGGGTAATGATTAGGGTTAGAGTTAGGGTAAGGGTGAGGGTTAGGGTAAGGGTTGGGGTTAGGGGTTAAGGTTAGCGTTAGGGTTAGGGTGAGTGTAAGGGTTAGGATTAGGGTCATGGTTAGATTAGAGTTAGGGTTAGGGTTAAGGTAAGGGTAAAGTTTAGGGTTAGGTTTAGGGTAAGGTTAAAGGTTAGGGTTAGTGGTTAGGCTTAGGGTTCGGTTTAGGTTTAGGGTTAAGTTTAGAGTAAGGGTAAGGGTCAGGTTTAGGGTTAGGGTTAGGTTTAGATTTAGGGTTAAGGTTAGGTTTAGGGAAAGGGTTAGGGTTAGGTTTAGGGTTAGGGTTAGGGTTAAGGCAAGGATTAGGGTTAGGGTTAGGGTAAGGGTTAGGTTTATGGTTAGGGTTAGCATTAAGTTTAGGGTTAGGGTTAGGGTAAGGGTAAGGGTTAGGTTTAGGGTTAGGGTTAGGGTTAGGGTAAGGATTAGGTTTCGGTTTAGGGTTAGGGTTAGCATTAAGTTTAGGCTTAGGGTTAGGGTAAGGGTAAGGGTAAGGGTTAGGGTTAGGGTTAGGGTTAAGGTTATGGTTAGTGTTAGGGTTAGGGTTAGGCTAAGGGTTAGGGTAAGGGTTAGGGTAAGGGTTAGGGTTATGGTTAGGGTTAGGGTTAGAGGTAGGGTTAGGGTTAGGTTTAGTGTAAGGGTAAGGGTTAGGGTTAGAGTTAGGGTTAGGGTTAGAGTAAGGGTAAAGGTTAGGATAGGGTTAGTGTAGGGTTAGGGATAGGGTTAGGGTTAGGGTAAGGGTTAGGGTTATGGTTAGGGTTAGGGTTAAGGTTAGGGTTAGGGTAAGGGTTAGGTTTCAGGTGAGGGTTAGGGTTAGGTTTAGTGTTAGGTTTAGTGTAAGGGTAAGGGTTATGTTTAGGTTTAGGCTCAGGGTTAGGGTTAGGGTAAGGGTTAGGGTTAGGGTTAGAGTTAGGGTAAGGATTAAGTTTAGATTTAGGGTTAGGGTAAGGGTTAGGGTGTGTGTTGAGGTTAGGGTTAGGGTTAGGGTAAGAATAAGGTTTAGGTTTAGGGTTGGGTTTAGGGTAAGGGTAAGGGTTAGGGTTAGAGTTAGGTTTAGGGTCAGGGTAAGAGTTAGGGTTAGGGTTAGGGTTAGGGTTAGGTTTAAGTTTAGGCTTAGGGTAAGGGTAAGGGTTAGGGTTAGGTTTAGTTTCAGGGTTAGGGTTAGGGTAAGGGTTAGGGTTAGGGTTAGTGTTAGGGATAGGGTTAAGTTTAGGGTTAGGGTTAGGGTAACGGTGAGGGTTAGGGTTAGGGTTAGGGGTCAGGGTTAAGTTTAGGGTTAGGTTTAGGATAAGGGTAAGGTTTAGCGTTAGTTAGGTTTGGGGTTAGGGTTAGGGTTAGGGTTAGGGTTAGGGTTAGTGTTGAGGTTAGGGTTAGGGTTAGGCTAAGGGTTAGGTTTAAGGTTAGAGTTAGGGTAAGAGTAAGGGTCAGGGTTAGGGTTAGGTTTAGGGTAAATGTTAGGTTTAGGGTTAGGGTTAGTGTTAGGGAGAGGGTAAGGATTAGGGTTAGTGTTAGGGTTACGGTTACGGTAAGGATTAGGGTTAGGTTTAGGGTTAGGGTAAGGGTTAGGTTTAGATTTAGGGTTAGGGTTAGGGTAAGGGTTAGGGTTAGGGTTAGTGTTAGGTTTAGGGTTAAAGTTAGGGTTAGGGTTAGGGAGAGGGTAAGGATTAGGGTTAGGGTTAGGGTTAGGTTTAGGGTAAGATTAGGGTTAGGTTTATCGTTATGGTAAGGGTTAGGGTTAGGGTTAGGGTTAGATTTTGGGTTAGGGTAAGTGTAAGGGTTAGGGTTAGGGTTAGGTTTAGGGTAAGGGTAAGGTTCAGGGTTAGGGTTAGGGTAAGAGAAAGAGGCTTATGGTTAGGGGTTAGGGTTAGGGTTAGTTTTAGGGTTAGGGTAAGGGAAAGGTTTAGGGTTAGGGGTAGGTTAAGGGTTAGGGTTATGGTAAGGGTTAGGTTTAGGTTTAGGTTTGGGGTTAGGGTTAGGGTTAGGGGTAGGATAAGGGTTAGGGTTAGGGTTAGGGTTAGGGTAAGGGTTAGGGTTAGGGTTAGGGTTAAGGTTAGGGTAAGTCTAAGGGTTAGAGTTAGGGTTAGGATAAGGGTTAGGGTTAGGTTTAGGGATAGGCTTAGGGTAAGGATTAGTGTTAGGGTTAGGGTTGGGGTAAGGTTTAGGGTTAATGTAAGGGTAAGGGTTAGGGTTAGGATTAGGGTTAGGGTTACGGTTAGGGTTAGGATTAGAGTTAGGCTTAGGCTTAGGGTACGGACTAGTATTAGGGTTAGGGTTGGGTTTAGGTTTAGGGTTAGGGTAAGGGTAAGGGTTAGGGTTAGGGTTAGGGTTAGGGCTTAGGGTAAGGGTAGGGTTAGATCTAGGTTTAGGGTAAGGGTACGGTATAGATTTAGGGTTTGGTTTGGGGTTAGGTTTAGGGTAAGAGTAAGGGTTAGGGTTAGGCTTAGGGTTAGGGTTAGGCTAAGTGTTAGATTTAGGGTTAGGGTAAGGGCTAGGGTTAGGGTTAGGGTTAGGTTAAGATAAGGGTTAGATTTAGGGTTAGGGTTAGGGTTAGGGTAAAGGTAAGTGTAAGTTTTAGGGTTAAGGTTAGGATAAGGGTAAGGGTTAGGGTTAGGGTTAGGTTTAGAGTTAAGGTTAGGGTTAGTGTTAGGCTTAGGGTTAGGGTTAGGGTAAGGGTAAAGGTTAGTTTTAGGTTAAGGGTTAGGGTAAGGGTTAGGTTTAGGGGATGCGGTTAGGGTTAGGTTTAGGGTAAGTGTTAGGGTTAGGGTTAGGTTTAGGGTAAAAGTTAGTGTTAGGGTTAGGGTTACGGTTAGGCTAAGGTGTTTGGTTTAGGGTTAGGGTTAGGGTAAGGGTAAGGGTAGGGGTTAGAGTTAGGGTTAGGTTTAGGGTTAGGGTTAGGTTTAGGGTAAGGGTAAGGGTTTGGGTTAAGGTTAGGGTTAGGGTTAGGTTTAGGGTTAGGGCAAGGATTAGGGTTAGGGTAACGGTTAGGGTTAGGGTTAGGGTTAGGGTTAGGTTAGGGGTTAAGGTTAGGGCAAGAGTAAGGGTTAGGGTTACGGTTAGATTTAGGGTCAGGGTAAGAATTAGGGTTAGGGTTAGGGTTAGGTTTAGGTTTAGGCTTAGGGTAAGGGTAAGGGTTAGGGTTAGGTTTAGGTTCAGGTTTAGGGTTAGGGTAAGGGTTAGGGTTAGGGTTAGTGTTAGGGTTAGGGTTATGTTTAGGGTTAGGGTTAGCGTAAGGGTGAGGGTTAGGGTTAGGGTTAGGGGTCAGGGTTAGGTTTAGGGTTAGGTTTAGGATAAGGGTAAGGTTTAGCGTTAGAGTTAGTTTTGGGGTTAGGGTTAGGGTTAGGGTTAGGGTTAGGGTTAGTGTTGAGGTTAGGGTTAGGGTTAGGGTTAGGCTAAGGGTTAGGTTTAAGTTTAGGGTTAGGGTAAGGGTAAGGGTCACGGTTAGGGTTAGGTTTAGGGTAAATGTTAGGGTTAGGGTTAGGGAGAGGGTAAGGATTAGGGTTAGTTTTAGGGTTACGGTTACGGTAAGGATTAGGGTTAGGTTTAGGGTTAGGGTAAGGGTTAGGGTTAGATTTAGGGTTAGGGTAAGTGTAAGCGTTAGGGTTAGGGTTAGGGTTAGTGTTAGGTTTAGGGTAAGGGTTAGGGTTAGGGTTAGTGTTAGGTTTAGGGTTAAATTTATGGTTAGGGTGAGGGAGAGGGTAAGGATTAGGGTTAGGGTTAGGGTTAGGGTTAGGTTTAGGGTAAGCATTAGGGTTAGGTTTAGCATTAGGGTAAGGGTTAGGGTTTGGGTAGGGTTTGATTTAGGATTAGGGTAAGTGTAAGGGTTAGCGTTAGGGTTAGGTTTAGGGTAAGGGTAAGGTTCAGGGTTAGGGTTAGGGTAAGAGAAAGAGTTAGGCTTAGGGTTAGGGGTTAGGGTTAGGGTTAGGGTTAGTTTTAGGGTTAGGGTAAGGGAAAGGTTTAGGGTTAGGGGTAGGTTAAGGGTTAGGGTTAGGGTAAGGGTAAGGGTTATTGTTAGGTTTAGGGTTGGGGTTAGGGTTACGGTTAGAGGTAGGGTAAGGGTTAGGGTTAGGGTTAGGGTTAGGGTTAGGGTAAGGGTTAGGGTTAGGCTTAGGGTTAGCATGAGCGTTAGGGTTAGGGTTAGGGTTATGTGTTAGGGTTAGGGTTAGGGTTAGGGTAAGAATTAGGGTTAGGGTTAGGCTTAGGGTTAGGGTTAGGCTAAGGGTTAGATTTAGGGTTAGGGTAAGGGCTAGGGTTAGGGTTAGGGTTAGGTTAAGATAAGGGTTAGATTTAGGGTTAGGGTAAGGGTAAGTGTAAAGTTTAGGGTTAAGGTTAGGATAAGGGTAAGGGTTAGGGTTAGGTTTAGGGTTAGAGTTAAGGTTAGGGTTAGTGTTAGGGTTAGGGTTAGGGTTAGGGTAAGGGCAAAGGTTAGCGTTAGGTTAAGGGTTTGGGTAAGTGTTAGGTTTAGGGGTTGGGGTTAGGGTTAGGGTTAGGGTAAGTGTTAGGGTTAGGGTTAGGTTTAGGGTAAAAATTAGTGTTAGGGTTAGGGTTACGGTTAGGCTAAGTTGTTTGGTTTAGGGTTAGGGTTAGGGTTAGGGTTAGGGTAAGGGTAGGGCTTAGGGTTAGGGTTACGTTTAGGGTTAGGGTTAGGGTTAGGGTAAGGGTAAGGGTTTGGGTTAAGGTTAGGGTTAGGGTTAGGTTTAGGGTTAGAGCAAGGATTAGGGTTAGGGTAACGGTTAGGGTTAGGGTTAGGGTTAGGTTAGGGGTTAAGGTTAGGGTAAGAGTAAGGGTTAGGGTTAGGGTTAAGTTTAGGGTCAGGGTAAGAGTTAGGGTTAGGGTTAGGGTTAGGGTTAGGTTTAGGTTTAGGCTTAGGGTAAGGGTAAGGGTTAGGGTTAGGTTTAGTTTCAGGGTTAGGGTTAGGGTAAGGGTTAGGGTTAGGGTTATGTTTAGGGTTAGGGTTAGCGTAAGGGTGAGGGTTAGGGTTAGGTTCAGTGGTCAGGGTTAGGTTTAGGGTTAGGTTTAGGATAAGGGTAAGGTTTAGCGTTAGAGTTAGGTTTGGGGTTAGGGTTAGGGTTAGGGTTAGGGTTAGGGTTAGTGTTGAGGTTAGGGTTAGGGTTAGGGTTAGGCTAAGGGTTAGGTTTAAGGTTAGGGTTAGGGTAAGGGTAAGGGTCAGGGTTAGGGTTAGGTTTAGGGTAAATATTAGGGTTAGGGTTAGGGTTAGGGTTAGGGAGAGGGTAAGGATTAGGGTTAGTTTTAGGGTTACGGTTACGGTAAGGATTAAGGGTTAGGTTTAGGGTTACGGTAAGGTTTAGGGTTAGATTTTTGGTTAGGGTAAGTGTAAGGGTTAGGGTTAGGGTTAGGGTTAGTGTTAGGTTTAGGGTAAGGGTTAGGGTTAGGGTTAGTGTTAGGTTTAGGGTTAAATTTAGGGTTAGGGTTATGGAGAGGGTAAGGATTAGGGTTAGGGTTAGGGTTAGGGTTAGGGTTAGGTTTAGGGTAAGCATTAGGGTTAGGTTTAGCATTAGGGTAAGGGTTAGGGTTTGGGTAGGGTTAGATTTAGTATTAGGTTAAGTGTAAGGGTTAGCGTTAGGGTTAGGTTTAGGGTAAGGGTAAGGTTCAGGGTTAGGGTTAGGGTAAGAGAAAGAGTTAGGCTTAGGGTTAGGGGTTAGGGTTAGGGTTAGTTTTAGGGTTAGGGTAAGGGAAAGGTTTAGGGTTAGGGGTAGGTTAAAGGTTAGGGTTAGGGTAAGGGTAAGTGTTAGGGTTAGGTTTAAGGTTGGGGTTAGGGTTACGGTTAGGGATAGGGTAAGGGTTAGGGTTAGGGTTAGGGTTAGGGTAAGGGTTAGGGTTAGGTTTAGGGTTAGCATGAGCGTTAGGGTTAGGGTTAGGCTTAGGTGTTAGGGTTAATGTTAGGGTTAGGGTAAGAGTTAGGGTTATGTTTAGGGTAAGGGTTACCGTTATAGTTAGGGTTAAGTTAAGGCTAAGCTTTAGTGTTTGAGTTAGGGTTAGGGTAAGGGTTAGGGTTAGGATTATGGTTAGGGTGAGCGGTAGGGTTAGGGTTACGGTTAGGGGTTAGTGTTAGTGTTAGGGTTAGGGTAAGGGTTAGGGTTAGGGTTAGGGTTAGGGTTAGGCTTAGGGTAAGGATTAGTGTTAGGGTTAGGGTTGGGGTTAGGTTTAGGGTTAATGTAAGGTTAAGGGTTAGGGTTAGGATTAGGGTTAGGGTTAGGGTTAGGGTTAGGATTAGGGTTAGGGTTAGGCTTAGGGTACGGACTAGTGTTAGGGTTAGGGTTGTGTTTAGGTTTAGGGTTAGGGTAAGGGTAAGGGTTAGGGTTAGGGTTAGGGTTAGGGTTAGGTCAGGGTAAGAGTTAGGGTTAGGGTTAGGTTTAGGTTTAGGCTTAGGGTAAGGGTAAGGGTTAGGGTTAGGTTTAGTTTCAGGGTTAGGGTTAGGGTAAGGGTTAGGGTTAGGGTTAGTGTTAGGGTTAGGGTTATGTTTAGGGTTAGGGTTAGCATAAGGGTGAGGGTTAGGGTTAGGGTTAGGGGTCACGGTTAGGTTTATGGTTAGGTTTAGGATAAGGGTAAGGTTTAGCGTTAGAGTTAGGTTTGGGGTTAGGGTTAGGGTTAGGGTTAGGGATAGTGTTGAGGTTAGGGTTAGGGTTAGGGTTAGGCTAAGGGTTAGGTTTAAGGTTAGGGTTAGGGTAAGGGTAAGGGTTAGGGTTAGGGTTAGGTTTAGGGTAAATGTTAGGGTTAGGGTTAAGGTTAGGGTTAGGGAGAGGTTAAGGATTAGGGTTAGTTTTAGGGTTACGGTTACGGTAAGGATTAGAGTTAGGTTTAGGGTTACGGTAAGGGTTAGCGTTAGATTTTTGGTTAGGGTAAGTGTAAGGGTTAGGGTTAGGGTTAGGGTTAGTGTTAGGTTTAGGGTTAGGGTTAGGGTTAGGGTTAGTGTTAGGTTTAGGGTTAAATTTAGGGTTAGGGTTAGGGAGAGGGTAAGGATTAGCGTTAGGTTTAGGGTTAGGGTTAGGTTTAGGGTAAGCATTAGGGTTAGGTTTAGCATTAGGGTAAGGGTTAGGGTTTGGGTAGGGTTAGATTTAGTATTAGGGTAAGTGTAAGGGTTAGCGTTAGGGTTAGGTTTAGGGTAAGGGTAAGGTTCAGGGTTAGGGTTAGGGTAAGAGAAAGAGTTAGGGTTAGGGTTAGGGTTAGGGTTAGTTTTAGGGTTAGGGTAAGGGAAAGGTTTAGGGTTAGGGGTAGGTTAAGGGTTAGGGTTAGGGTACGGGTAAGGGTTAGGGTTAGGTTTAGGGTTGGGTTTAGGGTTACTGTTAGGGGTAGGGTAAGGTTTAGGGTTAGGGTTAGGGTTAGGTAAGGGTTAGGGTTAGGTTTAGGGTTAGCGTGAGCATTAGGGTTAGGGTTAGGGTTAGGTGTTAGGGTTAGGGTTAGGGTTAGGGTTAGGGTAAGAGTTAGGGTTAGGGTTAGGCTTAGGGTTAGGATTAGGCTAAGGGTTAGATTTAGGGTTACGGTAAGGGCTAGGGTTAGGGTTAGGGTTAGGTTAAGATAAGGGTTAGATTTAGGGTTAGTTTTAGGGTTAGGGTTAGGGTAAGGGTAAGTGTAAGGTTTAGGGTTAAGTTTAGGATAAGGGTAAGGTTTAGGGTTAGGTTTAGGGTTAGAGTTAAGGTTAGGGTTAGTGTTAGGGTTAGGGTAAGGGTAAAGGTGAGGGTTAGGTTAAGGGTTAGGGTAAGGGTTAGGTTTAGGGGTTGGGGTTAGGGTTAGGGTTAGGGTAAGTGTTAGGGTTAGGATTAGGTTTAGGGTAAAATTTAGTGTTAGGGTTAGGGTTACGGTTAGGCTAAGGTGTTTGGTTTAGGGTTAGGGTTAGAGTTAGGGTAAGGGTAGGGGTTAGGGAAAGGGTTAGGTTTAGGGTTAGGGTTAGGGTAAGGGTAAGGGTTTGGGTTAATGTTAGGGTTAGGGTTAGGTTTAGGGTTAGGGCAAGGATTAGGGTTAGGGTAACGGTTAGGGTTAGGGTTAGGGTTAGGGTTAGGTTAGGGGTTAAGGTTAGGGTAAGAGTAAGGGTTAGGGTTAGGGTTAGGGTTAGGGTCAGGGTAAGAGTTAGGTTTAGGGTTAGGGTTAGGGTTAGGTTTAGGTTTAGGCTTAGGTTAAGGGTAAGGGTTAGGGTTAGGTTTAGTTTCAGGGTTAGGGTTAGGGTAAGGGTTAGGGTTAGGGTTAGTGTTAGGGTTAGGGTTATGTTTAGGGTTAGGGTTACCGTAAGGGTGAGGGTTAGGGTTAGGGTTAGGGTTAGGGTTAGGGTTAGGGTTAGGGTTAGGGTTATTGTTCAGGTTAGGGTTAGGGTAAGGTTAGGCTAAGGGTTAGGTTTAAGGTTAGGGTTAGGGTAAGGGTAAGGGTCAGGGTTAGGGTTAGGTTTAGGGTAAATGTTAGGGTTAGGGTTAGGGTTAGGGAGAGGGTAAGGATTAGGGTTAGTGTTAGGGTTACGGTTACGGTAAGGATTAGGGTTAGGTTTAGGGTTAGAGTAAGGTTTAGGTTTAGATTTAGGGTTAGGGTAAGTGTAAGGGTTAGGGTTAGGGTTAGGGTTAGTGTTAGGTTTAGGGTAAGGGTTAGGGTTAGTGTTAGGTTTAGGGTAAGGGTTAGGGTTAGGTTTAGTGTTAGGTTTAGGGTTAAATTTAGGGTTACGGTTAGGGAGAGGGTAAGGATTAGGGTTAGGGTTAGGGTTAGGGTTAGGTTTAGGGTAAGCATTAGTGTTAGGTTTAGCATTAGGGTAAGGGTTAGGGTTTGGGTAGGGTTAGATTTAGGATTAGGGTAAGTGTAAGGGGTAGCGTTAGGGTTAGGTTTAGGGTAAGGGTAAGGTTCAGGGTTAGTGTTAGGGTAAAGAAAGAGTTAGGCTTAGGGTTAGGGGTTAGGTTTAGGGTTAGGGTTCTATTTAGGGTTAGGGTAAGGGAAAGGTTTAGGGTTAGGTGTAGGTTAAGGGTTAGGTTTAGGGTAAGGGTAAGGGTTAGGTTTAGGTTTAGGGTTGGGGTTAGGGTTACGGTTAGGGGTAGGGTAAGGGTTAGGGTTAGGGTTAGGGTTAGGGTTAGGGTAAGGGTTATGGTTAGGTTTAGGGTTAGCGTGAGCGTTAGGGTTAGGGTTAGGGTTAGGTGTTAGGGTTAGGGTTAGGGTTAGGGTTAGGGTGAGCGTTAGGGTTAGGTTTAGGGTAAGGGTTACCTTTAGAGTTAGGGTTAAGGTAAGGCTAAGCGTTAGAGTTTGGGTTAGGGTTAGGGTAAGGGTTAGGGTTAGGATTAGGGTTAGGGTGAGCGTTAGGTTTAGGGTTACGGTTAGGGGTTAGGGTTAGTGGTAGGGTTAGGGTAAGGCTTAGGGTTAGGGTTAGGGTTAGGGTTAAGATTAGGGTAAGTCTAAGGGTTAGAGTTAGGGTTAGGATAAGGGGTAGGGTTAGGGTTAGGGTTAGGTTTAGGTTTAGGGTTAGGCTTAGGGTAAGGATTAGTGTTAGGGTTAGGGTTGGGGTTAGGTTCAGGGTAAATGTAAGGGTAAGGGTTAGGGTTAGGATTAGGGTTAGGGTTAGGGTTACGGTTAGGATTAGGGTTAGGGTTAGGCTTAGGGTACGGACTAGTGTTAGGGTTATGGTTGGGTTTAGGTTTAGGGTTAGGGTAAGGGTAAGGGTTAGGGTTAGGGTTAGGGTTAGGGTCAGGGTAAGAGTTAGGGTTAGGGTTAGGGTTAGGGTTAGGGTTAGGTTTAGGCTTAGGGTAAGGGTAAGGGTTAGGGTTAGGTTTAGTTTCAAGGTTAGGGTTAGGGGAAGGGTTAGGGTTAGGGTTAGTGTTAGGGTGAGGGTTATGTTTAGGGTTAGCGTAAGGGTGAGGGTTAGGGTTAGGTTTAGGGGTCAGGGTTAGGTTTAGGGTTAGCTTTAGGATAAGGGTAAGGTTTAGCGTTAGAGTTAGGTTTGGGTTTAGGGTTAGGGTTAGGGTTAGGGTTAGGCTAAGGGTTAGGTTTAAGGTTAGGGTTAGGGTAAGGGTAAGGGTCAGGGTTAGGGTTAGGTTTAGGGTAAATATTAGGGTTAGGGTTAGGGTTAGGATTAGGGAGAGGGTAAGGATTAGGGTTACGGTTACGGTAAGGATTAGGGTTAGGTTTAGGGTTAGGGTAAGGGTTAGGGTTAGATTTAGGGTTAAGGTAAGTGTAAGTGTTAGGGTTAGGGTTAGGGTTAGTGTTAGGTTTAGGGTAAGGGTTAGGGTTAGGGTTAGTGTTAGGTTTAGGGATAAATTTAGGGTTAGGGTTAGGTAGAGGGTAAGCATTAGGGTTAGGTTTAGCATTAGGGTAAGGGTTACGGTTAGATTAGGGTTAGATTTAGGGTTAGGGTAAGTGTAAGGTTTAGCATTAGGGTTAGGCTTAGGGTAAGGGTAAGGTTCAGGGTTAGGGTTAGGGTAAGAGAAAGAGTTAGGCTTAGGGTTAGGAGTTAGATTTAGGGTTAGGGTAAGGGAAAGGTTAAGGGTTAGGGGTAGGTTAAGGGTTAGGGTTAGGGTAAGGGTAAGGGTTAGGGTTAGGTTTAGGGTTGGGATTAGTTTAAGGGTTAGGGTAAGAGTAAGGGTTAGGGTTAGGGTTAGGGTTAGGGTTAGGTTAAGGGTTAGGGTTAGGTTTAGGGTTAGCGTGAGCGTTAGGGTTAGGGTTAGGGTTAGGTGTTCGGGATAGGGTTAGGGTTAGGGTAAGAGTTAGGTTTAGGTTTAGGGTAAGGGTTACGGTTAGAGTTAGGGTTAAGGTGAGGCTAAGCGTTATAGTTTGGGTTAGGGTTAGGGTAAGGGTTAGGGTTAGGATTAGGGTTAGGGTGAGCGTTAGTTTAGGGTTACGGTTAGGGGTTAGGGTTAGTGTTAGGGTTAGGGTCAGGGTTAGGGTTAGGGTTAGGGTTAGGGTTAGGGTTAAGGTTAGGGTAAGTCTAAGGGTTAGAGTTAGGGTTAGGATAAGGGTTAGGGTTAGGGTTAGGTTAGGTTTAGGTTTAGGGTTAGGCTTAGGGTAAGGATTAGTGTTAGGGTTAGGGTTAGGGTTAGGGTTAGTGTTGAGGTTAGGGTTAGGGTTAGGGTTAGGCTAAGGGTTAGGTTTAAGGTTAGGGTTTGGGTAAGGGTAAGGGTCAGGTTTAGGGTTAGGTTTAGGGTAAATGTTAGGGTTAGGGTTTGGGTTAGGGTTAGGGAGTGGGTAAGGATTTGGGTTAGTGTTAGGGTTACGGTTACGGTAAGGATTAGGGTTAGGTTTAGGGTTAGGGTAAGGGTTAGGTTTACATTTAGGGTTAGGGTAAGTGTAAGGGTTAGGGTTAGGGTTAGGGTTAGTGTTAGGTTTAGGGTAAGGGTTAGGGTTAGGGATAGTGTTAGGTTTAGGTTTAAAGTTAGGGTTAGGGTTAGGGAGAGGGTAAGGATTAGGGTTAGGGTTAGGGTTAGGTTTAGGTTTAGGGTAAGCATTAGTGTTAGGTTTAGCAGTAGGGTTAGGGTTAGGGTTAGGGTGAGGGTTAGGGTTAGTTTTAGGGTTAGGGTAAGGGAAAGGTTTAGGGGTAGGGGTAGGTTAAGGGTTAGGGTAAGAGTAAGGATTAGGGTTAGGTTTAGGGTTGGGGTTAGGGTTAGGGTTAGGGGTAGGGTAAGGGTTAGGGTTATGGTAAGGGTTAGGGTGAGGTTTAGGTTTAGTGTGAGCGTTAGGGTTAGGTTTACGGTTAGGGGTTAGGGTTAGGGTTAGGGTAAGAGTTAGGGTTAGGTTTAGGGTAAGGGTTACGGTTAGAGTTAGGGTTAAGTTAAGGCTAAGCGTTAGAGTTTGGGTTAGGGTTAGGGTAAGGGTTAGGGTTAGGATAAGGGTTAGGGTGAGCGTTAGGGTTAGGGTTACGGTTAGGGGTTAGGGTTAGTGTTAGGGTTAGGGTAAGGGTTAGGGTTAGAGTTAGGGTTAAGGTTAGGGTAAGTCTAAGGGTTAGAGTTAGGGTTAGGATAAGTGTCAGGGTTAGGGTTAGGGTTAGGTTTAGGTTTAGGGTTAGGCTTAGGGTAAGGATTAGTGTTAGGGTTAGGGTTGGGGTTAGGTTTAGGGTTAATGTATGGGTAAGGGTTAGGGTTAGGATTAGAGTTAGGGTTAGGGTTAGGGTTAGGATTAGGGTTAGGGTTAGGCTTAGGGTACGGACTAGTATTAGGGTTAGGGTTGGGTTTAGGTTTAGGGTTAGGGTAAGGGTAAGGGTTAGGGTTACGGTTAGGGTTAGGGATTAGAGTAAGGGTTAGAGTTAGATTTAGGTTTAGGGTAAGGGTACGGTATAGGTTTAGGGTTTGGTTTGGGGTTACGGTTAGGGTGAGAGTAAAGTTTAGGGTTAGGTTTAGGGTTAGGGTTAGGGTTAGGTTAAGATAAGGGTTAGATTTGGGGTTAGGGTTAGGGTTAGGGTAAGGGTAAGTGTAAGGTTTAGGGTTAAGGTTAGGATAAGGGTAAGTGTTAGGGTTAGGTTTAGGGTTAGAGTTAAGGTTAGGGTTAGTGTTAGGGTTAGGGTAAGGGTAAAGGTTAGGGTTAGTTTAACGGTAAGGGTAAGGGTTAGGTTTAGCGTTTGGAGTTAGGGTTAGGGTTAGGGTAAGTGTTAGGGTTAGGGTTAGGTTTAGGGTAAAAGTTAGGGTTACGGTTAAGGTTAGGTTTAGGTTTAGGTTTAACCTTAGGGTAAGGGTAAGGGTTAGGTTTAGGTTTAGTTTCAGGGTTAGGGTTAGGGTAAGGGTTAGGGTTAGGGTTAGGGTTAAGTTTAGGGTTAGGGTTAGGGTAAGGGTGAGGGTTAGGGTTGGGGTTAGGGGTCAGGGTTAGGTTTAGGGTTAGGTTTAGGATAAGGGTAATGTTTAGCGTTAGAGTTAGGTTTGGGGTTAGGTTTAGGGTGAGGGTTAGGGTTAGGGTTAGTGTTGAGGTTAGGGTTAGGGTTAGGGTTAGGCTAAGGGTTAGGTTGAAGGTTAGGGTTAGGGTAAGGTTAAGGGTCAGGTTTAGGGTTAGGTTTAGGGTAAATGTTAGGGTAAGGTTAGTGTTAGGGAGAGGGTAAGGATTAGGCTTAGTGTTAGGTTTACGGTTATGGTAAGGATTAGGGTTAGGTTTAGGGTTAGGGTAAGGGTTAGGTTTAGATTTATGGTTAGGGTAAGTGTAAGGGTTAGGGTTAGGGATATGGTTAGTGTTAGGTTTAGGGTAAGGGTTAGGGTTAGGGTTAGTGTTAGGTTTAGGGTTAAAGTTAGGGTTAGGTTTAGGGAGAGGGTAAGGATTAGGGTTAGGGTTAGGGTTAGGGTTAGGTTTAGGGTAAGCATTAGTGTTAGGTTTAGCGTTAGGGTAAGGGTTAGGGTTAGGGTAGGGTTAGATTTAGGGTTAGGGTAAGTGTAAGGGTTAGCGTTAGGGTTAGGTTTAGGGTAAGTGTAAGGTTCAGGGTTAGGGTTAGGGTAAGAGAAAGAGTTAGGCTTAGGGTTAGGGGTTAGGGTTAGGGTTAGGGTTAGTTTTAGGGTTAGGGTAAGGGAAAGGTTTAGGGTTAGGGGTAGGTTAAGGGTTAGGGTTAGGGTAAGGGTAAGGGTTAGGGTTAGGTTTAGGGCTGGGGTTAGGGTTAGGGTTAGGGTTAGGGGTAGGGTAAGGGTTAGGGTTAGGGTTAGGGTCAGGGTTAGGGTAAGGGTTAGGGTTAGTTTTAGGGTTAGCGTGAGCGTTAGGGTTAGGGTTAGGGTTAGGTGTTAGGGTTAGGGTTAGGGTTAGGGTAAGAGTTAGGGTTAGGTTTAGTGTAAGGTTTACCGTTAGAGTTAGGGTTAAGGTAAGGCTAAGCGTTAGAGTTTGGGTTAGGGTTAGGGTAAGGGTTAGGGTTAGGATTAGGGTTAGGGTGAGCGTTAGGGTTAGGGTTACGGTTAGGGGTTAGGGTTAGTGTTAGGGTTAGGGTAAGGGTTAGGGTTAGGGTTAAGGTTAGGGTAAGTCTAAGGGTTAGAGTTAGGGTTAGGATAAGGGTTAGGGTTAGGGTTAGGGTTAGGGTTAGGTTTAGGTTTAGGGTTAGGCTTAGGGTAAGGATTAGTGTTAGGGTTAGGGTTCGGGTTAGGTTTAGGGTTAATGTAAGGGTAAGGGTTAGGGTTAGGATTATTGTTAGGGTTAGGGTTAGGGTTAGGATTAGGGTTAGGGTTAGGCTTAGGGTACGGACTAGTGTTAGGGTTCGGGTTGGGTTTAGGTTTAGGGTTAGGGTAAGGGTAAGGGTTAGGGTTAGGGTTAGGGCTTAGGGTAAGGGTTAGGGTTAAATTTAGGTTTAGTGTAAGGGTACGGTATAGGTTTAGGGTTTGGTTTGGGCTTAGGGTTATGGTAAGAGTAAGGGTTAGGGTTAGGCTTAGGGTTAGGCTAAGGGTTAGATTTAGGGTTAGGGTAAGGGCTAGGGTTAGGGTTAGGGTTAGGTTAAGATAAGGGTTAGATTTTGGGTTAGGGTTAGGGTTAGGGTTAGGGTTAGGGTTAGGGTAAGTGTAAGGTTTAGGGTTAAGGTTAGGATAAGGGTAAGGGTTAGGGTTAGGGTTAGGGTTAGAGTTAAGGTTAGGGTTAGTGTTAGGGTTAGGGTTAGGGTTAGGGTAAGGGTAAAGGTTAGGGTTAGGGTTAGGGTTAGGTTTAATTTCAGGGTTAGGGTTAGGGTAAGGTTTAGGGTTAGGGTTAGTGTTAGGGTTAGGGTTAAGTTTAGGGTTAGGGTTAGGGTAAGGGTGAGGGTTAGGGTTAGGGGTCAGGGTTAGGTTTAGAGTTAGGTTTAGGATAAGGGTAAGGTTTAGCGTTAGAGTTAGGTTTGGGGTTAGGGTTAGGGTTAGGGTTAGGGTTAGTGTTGAGGTTAGGGTTAGGGTTAGGGTTAGGCTAAGGGTTAGGTTTAAGGTTAGGGTTAGGGTAAGGGTAAGGGTCAGGGTTAGGGTTAGGTTTAGGGTAAATGTTAGGGTTATGGTTTGGGTTAGGGTTAGGGAGATGGTAAGGATTAGGGTTAGTGTTAGGGTTACGGTTACGGTAAGGATTAGGGTTAGGTTTAGGGTTAGGGTAAGGGTTAGGGTTAGATTTAGGGTTAGGGTAAGTGTAAGGGTTAGGGTTAGGGTTAGGGTTAGTGTTAGGTTTAGGGTAATGGTTAGGGTTAGGGTTAGTGTTAGGTTTAGGGTTAAAGTTAGGGTTAGGGTTAGGGAGAGGGTAAGGATTAGGGTTAGGGTTAGGGTTAGGGTTAGGTTTAGGGTAAGGATTAGGGTTAGGTTTAGCGTTAGGGTAAGGGTTAGGGTTAGGGTTAGGGTTAGATTTAGGGTTAGAGTACGTTTAATGGTTAGAGTTAGGGTTAGGTTTAGGGTAAGGGTAAGGTTCAGGTTTAGAGTTAGGGTTAGGTTTGGGGTTAGGGTTAGGGTAAGAGAAAGAGTTAGGCTTAGGGTTAGGGGTTAGGGTGAGGGTTAGGGTTAGTTTTAGGGTTAGGGTAAGGGAAAGGTTTAGGGTTAGGGGTAGGTTAAGGGTTAGGGTAAGAGTAAGGATTAGGGTTAGGTTTAGGGTTGGGGTTAGGGTTAGGGTTAGGGGTAGGGTAAGGGTTAGGGTTAGGGTAAGGGTTAGGGTGAGGTTTAGGGTTAGCGTGAGCGTTAGGGTTAGGGTTACGGTTAGGGGTTAGGATTAGGGTTAGGGTAAGAGTTAGGGTTAGGTTTAGGGTAAGGGTTACAGTTAGAGTTAGGGATAAGGTAAGGCTAAGCGTTAGAGTTTGGGTTAGGGTTAGGGTAAGGGTTAAGGTTAGGATTAGGGTTAGGGTTAGGGTTAGGGTTAAGGTTAGGGTAAGTCTAAGGGTTAGAGTTAGGGTTAGGATAAGGGTCAGGGTTAGGGTTAGGGTTAGGTTTAGGTTTAGGGTTAGGCTTAGGGTAAGGATTAGTGTTAGTGTTAGGGTTGGGGTTAGGTTTAGGGTTAATGTATGGGTAAGGGTTAGGGTTAGGATTAGGGTTAGGGTTAGGGTTAGGGTTAGGATTAGGGTTAGGGTTAGGCTTAGGGTACGGACTAGTATTAGGGTTAGGGTTGGGTTTAGGTTTAGGGTTAGGGTAAGGGTAAGGGTTAGGGTTACGGTTAGGGTTAGGGCTTAGAGTAAGTGTTAGGGTTAGATTTAGGTTTAGGGTAAGGATACGGTATAGGTTTAGGTTTTGGTTTGGGGTTAGGGTTAGGGTAAGAGTAAGGGTTAGGGTTAGGCTTAGGGTTAGGGTTAGGGTTAGGTTAAGATAAGGGTTAGATTTGGGGTTAGGGTTAGGGTTAGGGTAAGGGTAAGTGTAAGGTTTAGGGTTAAGTTTAGGATAAGGGTAAGGGTGAGGGTTAGGTTTAGGGTTAGAGTTAAGGTTAGGGTTAGTGTTAGGGTTAGGGTTAGGGTTAAGGTAAGGGTAAAGGTTAGGGTTAGTTTAACGGTAAGTGTAAGGGTTAGGTTTAGCGGTTGGAGTTAGGGTTAGGGTTAGGGTAAGTGTTAGAGTTAGGGTTAGGTTTAGGGTAAAAGTTAGGGTTTTGTTTGGGTTAGGGTTAGGTTTAGGTTTAACCTTAGGGTAAGGGTACGGGTTAGGTTTAGGTTTAGTTTCGGGGTTAGGGTTAGGGTAAGGGTTAGGGTTAGAGTTAGGGTTATGTTTAGGGTTAGGGTTAGGGTAAGGGTGAGGGTTAGGTTTGGGTTTAGGGGTCAGGGTTAGGTTTAGGGTTAGGTTTAGGATAAGGGTAAGGTTTAGCGTTAGAGTTAGTTTTGGGGTTAGGTTTAGGGTTAGGGTTAGGGTTAGGGTTAGTGTTGAGGTTAGGGTTAGGGTTTGGGTTAGGCTAAGGGTTAGGTTTAAGGTGAGGGTTAGGGTAAGTTTAAGGGTCAGGGTTAGGGTTAGGTTTAGGGTAAATGTTAGGGTTAGGGTTAGTGTTAGGTAGAGGGTAAGGATTAGACTTAGTGTTAGGTTTACGGTTATGGTAAGGATTAGGGTTAGGTTTAGGGTTAGGGTAAGGGTTAGGTTTAGATTTAGGGTTAGTGTAAGTGTAAGGGTTAGGGTTAGGGTTAGGGTTAGTGTTAGGTTTAGGGTAAGGGTTAGGGTTAGGGTTAGTGTTAGGTTTAGGGTTAAAGTTAGGGTTAGGTTTAGGGAGAGGGTAAGGATTAGAGTTAGGGTTAGGGTTAGGGTTAGGTTTAGGGTAAGCATTAGGTTTAGGTTTAGCGTTAGGGTAAGGGTTAGGGTTAGGGTAGGGTTAGATTTAGGGTTAGGGTAAGTGTAAGGGTTAGCGTTAGGGTTAGGTTTAGGGTAAGTGTAGGGTTCAGGGTTAGGGTTAGGGTAAGAGAAAGAGTTAGGCTTAGGGTTAGGGGTTAGGGTTAGGGTTAGAGTTAGTTTTAGGGTTAGGGTAAGGGAAAGGTTTAGGATTAGGGGTAGGTTAAGGGTTAGGGTTAGGGTAAGGGTAAGGTTTAGGGTTAGGTTTAGGGTTGGGGTTAGGGTTAGGGTTAGGGGTAGGGTAAGTGTTAGGGTTAGGGTTAGGGTTAGGGTTAGGGTAAGGGTTAGGGTTAGGTTTAGGGTTAGCGTGAGCGTTAGGGTTAGGGTTAGGGTTAGGTGTTAGGGTTAGGGTTAGGGTAAGAGTTAGGGTTAGGTTTGGGTAAGGGTTACCGTTAGAGTTAGGGTTAAGGTAAGGCTAAGCGTTAGATTTTGGGTTAGGGTTAGGGTAAGGGTTAGGGTTAGGATTAGGGTTAGGGTGAGCGTTAGGGTTAGGGTTATGGTTAGGGGTTAGGGTTAGTGTTAGGGTTAGGGTAAGGGTTAGGGTTAGATTTAGGTTTAGGGTCAGGGTACGGTATAGGTTTAGGGTTTGGTTTGGGGTTAGGGTTAGGGTAAGAGTAAGGGTTAGGGTTAGGCTTAGGGTTAGGCTAAGGGTTAGATTTAGGGTTAGGGTAAGGGCTAGGGTTAGGGTTAGGGTTAGGTTAAGATAAGGGTTAGATATAGGGTTAGGGTTAGGGTTAGGGTTAGGGTAAGGTTAAGTGTAAGGTTTAGGGTTAAGGTTAGGATAAGAGTAAGGGTTCAGATTAGGGTTAGGGTTAGAGTTAAGGTTAGGGTTAGTGTTAGGGTTAGGGTTAGGGTTAGGGTAAGGGTAAAGGTTAGGGTTAGGGTAAGGGTTAGGTTTAGGGTCAGGGTAAGAGTTAGGGTTAGGGTTAGGGTTTGGGTTAGGTTTAGGTTTAGGCTTAGGTTAAGGGTAAGGGTTAGGGTTAGGTTTAGTTTCAGGGTTAGGTTTAGGGTAAATGTTAGGGTTAGGTTTTGGGTTAGGGTTAGGGAGAGGGTAAGGATTAGGGTTAGTGTTAGGGTTACGGTTACGTTAAGGATTAGGGTTAGGTTTAGGGTTAGGGTAAGGGTTAGGGTTAGATTTAGGGTTAGGGTAAGTGTAAGGGTTAGGGTTAGTGTTAGGTTTAGGGTAAGGGTTAGGGTTAGGGTTAGTGTTAGGTTTAGGGTTAAAGTTAGGGTTAGGGTTAGGGAGAGGGTAAGGATTAGGGTTAGGGTTAGGGTTAGGGTTAGGTTTAGGGTAAGGATTAGGGTTAGGTTTAGCGTTAGGGTAAAGATTAGGGTTAGGGTTATGGTTAGGGTTAGATTTAGGGTTAGGGTACGTGTAATGGTTAGAGTTGGGTTAGGTTTAGGGTAAGGGTAAGGTTCAGGTTTAGGGTTAGGGTTAGGTTTGGGGTTAGGGTTAGGGTAAGAGAAAGAATTAGGCTTAGGGTTAGGGGTTAGGGTGAGGGTTAGGGTTAGTTTTAGGGTTAGGGTAAGGGAAAGGTTTAGGGTTAGGGGTAGGTTAAGGGTTAGGGTAAGAGTAAGGGTTAGGGTTAGGTTTAGGGTTGGGGTTAGGGTTAGGGTTAGGGGTAGGGTAAGGGTTAGGGTTAGGGTTAGGGTAAGGGTTAGGGTGAGGTTTAGGGTTAGCGTGAGCGTTAGGGTTAGGGTTATGGTTAGGGGTTAGGGTTAGGGTTAGGTTAAGAGTTAGGGTTAGGTTTAGGATAAGGGTTACGGTTAGAGTTAGGGTTAAGGTAAGGCTAAGCGTTAGAGTTTGGGTTAGGGTTAGGGTAAGGGTTAGGGTTAGGATTAGGGTTAGGGTGAGCATTAGGATTAGGGTTACGGTTAGGGGTTAGGGTTAGTGTTAGGGTTAGGGTAAGGGTTAGGGTTAGGGTTAGGGTTAAGGTTAGGGTAAGTCTAAGGGTTAGAGTTAGGGTTAGGATAAGGATTAGGGTTAGGGTTAGGGTTAGGTTTAGGTTTAGGGTTAGGCTTAGGGTAAGGATTAGTGTTAGGGTTAGGGTTGGGGTTAGGTTTAGGGTTAATGTATGGGTAAGGGTTAGGGTTAGGATTAGGGTTAGGGTTAGGGTTAGGGTTAGGATTAGGGTTAGGGTTAGGCTTAGGGTACGGACTAGTATTAGGGTTAGGGTTGGGTTTAGGGTTAGGGTTAGGGTTAGGGTAAGGGTAAGGGTTGGGGTTATGGTTAGGGTTAGGGCTTAGGGTAAAGGTTAGGGTTAGATTTAGGTTTAGGGTAAGGGTACGGTATAGGTTTAGGGTTTGGTTTGGGGTTAGGTTTAGGGTAAGAGTAAGGGTTAGGGTTAGGCTTAGCGTTAGGGTTAGGTTAAGGGTTAGATTTAGGGTTAGGGTAAGGGCTAGGGTTAGGGTTAGGGTTAGGTTAAGATAAGGGTTAGATTTGGGGTTAGGGTTAGGGTTAGGTTAAGGGTAAGTGTAAGGTTTAGGGTTAAGGTTAGGATAAGGGTAAGGGTTAGGGTTAGGTTTAGGGTTAGAGTTAAGGTTAGGGTTAGTGTTAGGGTTAGGGTTAGGGTTAGGGTAAGGGTAAAGGTTAGGGTTAGTTTAAGGGTCAGGGTAAGGGTTAGGTTTAGGGGATGCGGTTAGGGTTAGGTTTAGGGTAAGTGTTAGGGTTAGGGTTAGGTTTAGGGTAAAAGTTAGTGTTAGGGTTAGGGTTATGGTTAGGCTAAGGTGTTTGGTTTAGGGTTAGGTTTAGGGTTAGGGTAAGGGTTAGGTTTAGATTTAGGGTTAGGGTAAGTTTTAGGGTTCGGGTTCGGGTTAGGGTTAATGTTAGGTTTAGGGTAAGGGTTAGGGTTAGGGTTAGTGTTAGGTTTAGGGTTAAAGTTAGGGTTATGTTTAGGGAGAGGGTAAGGATTAGGGTTATGGTTAGGGTTAGGGTTAGGTTTAGGGTAAGCATTAGGGTTAGATTTAGCGTTAGGGTAAGGGTTAGGGTTAGGGTCGGGTTAGATTTAGGGTTAGGGTAAGTGTAAGGGTTAGAGTTAGGGTTAGGTTTAGGGTAAGGGTAAGGTTCAGGGTTAGGGTTAGGGTAAGAGAAAGAGTTAGGCTTAGGGTTAGGGGTTAGGGTTAGGGTTATGGTTAGTTTTAGGGTTAGGGTAAGGGAAAGGTTTAGGGTTAGGGGTAGGTTAAGGGTTAGGGTTAGGGTAAGGGTAAGGGTTAGGGTTAGGTTTAGGGTTGGGGTTAGGGTTAGGGTTAGGGGTAGGTAAGGGTTAGGGTTAGGGTTAGGGTTAGGGTAAGGGTTAGGGTTAGGTTTAGGGTTAGCGTGAGCATAGGGTTAGGGTTAGGGTTAGGTGTTAGGGTTAGGGTTAGGGTTAGGGTAAGAGTTAGGGTTAGGTTTAGGGTAAGGGTTACCGATAGAGTTAGGGTTAAGGTAAGGCTAAGCGTTAGAATTTGGGTTAGGGTTAGGGTAAGGGTTAGGGTTAGGATTAGGGTTAGGATGAGCGTTAGGGTTAGGGTTATGGTTAGGGGTTTGGGTTAGTGTTAGGGTTAGGGTAAGGGTTAGGTTTAGGTTTAGGGTTAAGGTTAGGGTAAGTCTAAGGGTTAGAGTTAGGGTTAGGATAAGGGTTAGGGTTAGGGTAAGGTTTAGGTTTAGGGTTAGGCTTAGGGTAAGGATTAGTGTTAGGGTTAGGGTTGGGGTTAGGTTTAGGGTTAATGTAAGGGAAAGGGTTAGGCTTAGGATTAGGGTTAGGGTTAGGATTAGGGTTAGGGTTAGGCTTAGGGTACGGACTAGTGTTAAGGTTAGGGTTGGGTTTAGGTTTAGGGTTAGGTTAAGGGTTAGGGTTAGGGTTAGGGCTTAGGATAAGGTTTAGGGTTAGATTTAGGTTTAGGGTAAGGGTACGGTATAGGTTTAGGGTTTGGTTTGGGGTTAGGGTTAGGGTAAGAGTAAGGGTTAGGGTTAGGCTTAGGGTTAGGCTAAGGCTTAGATTTAGGGTTAGGATAAGGGCTAGGGTTAGGGTTAGGGTTAGGTTAAGATAAGGGTTAGATTTAGGGTTAGGGTTAGGGTTAGGGTTAGGGTAAGTGTAAGTGTAAGGTTTAGGGCTAAGGTTAGGATAAGGGTAAGGGTTAGGGTTAGGGTTAGGGTTAGAGTTAAGGTTAGGGTTAGTGTTAGTGTTAGGGTTAGGGTTAGGGTAAGGGTAAAGGTTAGGGTTAGGGTAAGGGTTAGGTTTAGGGGTTGCGGTTAGGGTTAGGTTTAGGGTAAGTGTTAGGGTTAGGGTTAGGTTTAGGGTAAAAGTTAGTGTTAGGGTTAGGGTTACGGTTAGGCTAACGTGTTTGGTTTAGGGTTAGGGGTAGGGTTAGGGTAAGGGTAGGTGTTAGGGTTAGGGTTAGGTTTAGGGTTAGCGTTAGGGTCAGGGTAAGTGTAAGGGTTTGGTTTAAGGTTAGGGTTAGGTTTAGGTTTAGGCTTAGGGTAAGTGTAAGGGTTAGGGTTAGGTTTAGTTTCAGGGTTAGGGCTAGGGTAAGGGTTAGGGTTAGGGTTAGTGTTAGGGTTAGGGTTAAGTTTAGGGTTAGTGTTAGGGTAAGGGAGAGGGTTAGGTTTAGGGTTAGGGGTCAGGGTTAGGTTTAGGGTTAGGTTTAGGATAAGGGTAAGGTTTAGCGTTAGAGTTAGTTTTGGGGTTAGGGTTAGGGTTAGGGTTAGGGTTAGTGTTGAGGTTAGGGTTACTGTTAGGTTTAGGGGTTAGAGTTAGGGTTATTGTTAGGGTTAGTGTAAGTTTAAGGGTGAGGGTTAGGGTTAGGGTTAGAGTAAGGGTAAAGTTTAGGATAGGGTTAGTGTAGGGTTAGGGATAGGGTTAGGGTAAGTTTTAGGGTTAGGGAAAGGTTAGGGTTACGGTTAGGGTTAGGGTAAGGGTAACTGTTAGAATTAGGGTTAGGGTTAGTGTTAGGGTTAGGGTAAGGGTAAGGGTTAGGGTTAGGGTTAGAGTTAGTGTTAGGGTTAGTGTTAGGTTTAAGGTTAGGGTTAGGGTAAGGGTTAGTGTAAGTGTAAGGCTTAGGATTAATGTTAGGGTTAGGTTTAGGGTTAGGGTTAGGGTAAGGGTAAGGGTTAAGGTTAGGGTTAGGGTTAGTGTTACGTTTAGGGTTAGGGTGAGGGTAAGGATTAGTTTTAGAGTTAGGGTTAGGTTTAGTGTTAGGGTTAGGGTAAGGGTAAGGGATAGGGTTAGGGTTAGGGTTAAATTTAGGGTTAGATTTAGGGTTAGGGTAAGGATTAGGGTTAGGTTTCGGTTTAGGGTTAGGCTTAGGGTAAAGGTAACTGTTAGGGTTAGGGTTAGGTTTAGGGTTAGGGTTAGGTTAGCATTAAGATTAGGGTTAGGGTTATGGTAAGGGTAAGGGTTAGTGTTAGGGTTAGGGTTAGGTTAAGGGTTAGGGTTAGGGTTAGGGTGAAGGCTAGGGTTAGTGTTAGGATTAGGGATAGGGTTAGGGTAAGGGAAAGGTTTAGGGTTAGTGTTAGGGTTAGGGTTAATGTTAGGGTTAGGATTAGGGTTAGGGTAAGGGTTAGGGTTATGGTTAGGATAAGGGTTAGGGTTTGGGTACGGTTAGGTTTAGGGTTAGGGTAGGGTTAGGGTTTAGTGTTAGGGTTAGGGTTAGGGTAAGGGTTAGGGTTAGGGTTAGGGTTAGTGTAACGGTAAGTGATAGGGTTAGGGTTAGGGTAAGGGTTAGGGTTAGGTTTGGGCTAAAGTTTAGGGTTAGGGTTAGGTTTAGGGTTAGGGTAAGGGTAAGGGTTAGGTTTAGGGTTAGGTTTAGGGTTAGGTTTAAGGTTAGGGTTAGGGTTAGGGTAAGGGTTAGGGTTAGGTTTAGAGTTAGGGTTAGGGTTAGGGTAAGGATTAGGTTTCGATTAAGGGTTAGGATTAGCATTAAGGTTAGGCTTAGGGTTAGGGTAAGGATGAGGGTTTGGGTTAGGGTAAGGGGTCAGGGATAGCGTTAGGTTTAGGGTTAGGATAAGGGTAAGGTTTAGCGTTAGAGTTAGGTTTGGGGTTAGGGTTAGGGTTAGGGTTAGGGTTAGGGTTAGTGTTGAGGTTAGGGTAAGGGTTAGGGTTAGGCTAAGGGTTAGGGTTAGGGTTAGGGTAAGGCTTCCGGTTAGATTTATGGTTAGGGTTAGAGGTAGGGTTAGGGTTAGGTTAAGGGTATGGGTTAGGGTAAGGGTTAGGGTTAGTGGTTAGGGTTAGGGTTAGGAATAGAGTAAGGGTTAGGTTAGGGTTAGGGTAAGGGTTAGGTTAGGGTTAGGGTAAGGATTAGGTTTCGGTTTAGGGTTAGGGTTAGCATTAAGGTTAGGCTTAGGGTTAGGGTAAGGGTAAGGGTTAGGGTTAGAGTTAGGGTTAGGTTTAAGGTTAGGGTTAGGTTTAGGGTAAGGGTAAGGGTTAGAATTAGGGTTAGGGTTGGGGTTAGTGTAAGGGTAACGGTTAGGGTTAGGGTTAGAGTAAGGGTAAAGTTTAGGATAGGGTTAGTGTAGGGTTAGGGATAGGGTTAGGGTAAGTGTTAGGTTTAGGGTTAGGGTTAGGGTTAAGGTTAGGGTTAGGGTAAGGGTTAGGTTTTGGGTGAGGGTTAGGGTTAGGTTTAGGGTTAGGGTTAGGGTTAGGGTTAGGTTAAGGGTAAGGGTTAGGTTAAGGGTTAGGGTTAGTGGTTAGGGTTAGGGTTAGGATTAGGGTAAGGGTTAGGTTAGGGTTAGGGTTAGGGTTAGGGTTAAGTTTGGGGTTAAGGTTAGGGTTAGGGTTAGGGTTAGGGTTAGGGTTAAGTTCAGGGTTAGGTTTAGGTTAAGGATGAGGGTTTGGTTTAGGGTTAGGGGTCAGGTTTAGGGTTAGGGTTAGGTTTAGGATAAGGGTAAGGTTTAGCGTTAGAGTAAGGTTTGGGGTTAGGGTTAGGGTTAGGGTTAGGGTTAGTGTTGAGGTTAGGGTTAGGTTTAGGGTTAGGCTAAGGGTTAGGGTTAGGGTTAGGGTAAGGCTTCCGGTTAGATTTAGGGTTAGGGTTAGAGGTAGGGCTAGGGTTAGGTTAAGGGTAAGGGTTAGGGTAAGGGTTAGGGTTAGCGTTAGAGTTAGGTTTGGGGTTAGGGTTAGGGTTATGGTTAGTGTTGAGGTTAGGGTTAGGGTTAGGGTTAGGGTTAGGGTTAGGGTAAGGGTAAGTGTTAGGTTTAGGGTTAGGGTTAGGGTTAGGGTTAAGTTTAGGGTTAGGGTTAGGGTAAGGAGAAAGGTTTGGGTTAGGGTAAGGGTTCAGGGTTAGGGTTAGGGTTAGGTTCAGGATAAGGGTAAGGTTTAGCGTTAGAGTTAGGTTTGGGGTTAGGGTTAGGGTTAGGGTTAGTGTTGAGGTTAGGGTTATGGTTAGGGTTAGGGTAAGGCTTCCGGTTAGATTTAGGGTTAGGGTTAGAGGTAGGGTTAGGGTTAGGTTAAGGGTAAGGGTTAGGGTAAGGGTTAGGGTTAGTGGTTAGGGTTAGGGTTAGGATTAGGGTAAGGGTTAGGTTAGGGTTAGGGTTAGGGTTAGGGTAAGGGTTAGGTTTCAGTTTAGGGTTAGGATTAGCATTAAGGTTAGGCTTAGGGTTAGGGTAAGGATTAGGTTTCGGTTTAGGGTTAGGGTTAGCATTAAGGTTAGGCTTAGGGTTAGGGTAAGGGTATGGGTTAGGTTTAGGGTTAGGGTTAGGGTTAAGGTTAGGGTTAGGGTTAGGGTAAGGGTAAGGGTTAGGTTTAGAGTTAGGGTTAGGGTTAGTGTAAGGATTAGGTTTCTGTTAAGGGATAGGGTTAGCATTAAGGTTAGGCTTAGGGTTAGGGTAAGGGTAAGGGGTAGATTTAGGGTTAGGGTTAGGGTAAGTGTTATGTTTAAGGTTAGGGTTAGGGTTAGGGGTTAGAGTTAGGGTTAGGGTTAGGGTTAGTGTAAGGGTAAGTGTTAGGGTTAGGGTTAGAGTAAGGGTAATGTTTAGGATAGGGTTAGTGTAGGGTTAGGGTAAGGGTTAGGGTTATGGTTAGGGTTAGGTTTAAGGTTAGGGTTTGGGTAAGGGTTAGGTTTCGGGTGAGGGTTAGGGTTAGGGTTAGGGTTAGGGTTAGAATTAATGTTAGGGTTAGGATTAGGGTTAGAATAAGGTTTAGGTTTAGGGTTAGGTTTAGGGTAAGGGTAAGGGTCAGGGTTAGGGTTAGGTTTAGGGTTAGGGTTAGAGTTAGGGTTAGGGTTAGGGTTAAGTTTAGGTTTAGGCTTTGGGTACGGGTAAGGGTTAGGGTTAGGTTTAGGTTCAGGGTTAGGGTTAGGGTAAGGGTTAGGGTTAGGGTTAGTGTTAGGTTTAGGGTTAAGTTCAGGGTTAGGGTTAGGGTAAGGGTGAGGGTTAGGGTTAGGGTTAGAGGTCAGGGTAAGGGTTAGGGTTAGAGGTAGGGTTAGGGTTAGGTTAAGGGTAAGGGTTAGGGTAAGGGTTAGGGTTAGTGGTTAGGGTTAGGGTTAGGATTAGGGCAAGGGTTAGGTTAGGGTTAGGGTTAGGGTTAGGGTTAAGTTTTGGGGTTAAGGTTAGGGTTAGGGTTAGGGTTAGGGTTAGGGTTAGGGTAAGGCTAAGGGTTAGGTTTAGGGTTAGGGTTAAGATTAGGGTTAGTGTTGAGGTTAGGGTTAGTGTTAGGGTTAGACTAAGGGTTAGGGTTAGGGTTAGGGTAAGGCTTCCGGTTAGATTTAGGGTTAGGGTTATAGGTAGGGTTAGGGTGAGGTTAAGGGTAAGGGTTAGGGTAAGGGTTAGGGTTAGTGGTTAGGGTTAGGGTTAGGATTAGGGTAAGGGTTAGGTTAGGGTTAGGGTTAGGGTTAGGGTTTAGGTTTGGGGTTAAGGTTAGGTTAGGGTTAGGGTAAGGCTAAGGGTTAGGTTTTGGGTTAGGGTTAGGGTTAGGCTAAGGATTAGGTTTCGGTTTAGGGTTAGGGTTAGCATTAAGTTTAGGCTTAGGGTTAGGGTAAGGGTAAGGGTTAGATTTAGGGTTAGGGTTAGGGTAAGTGTTATGTTTAAGGTTAGGGTTAGGGTTAGGGGTTAGAGTTAGGGTTAGGGTTAGGTTTAATGTAAGGGTAAGGGTTAGGGTTAGGGTTAGGGTTAGGGTTAGGGAGAGGGTAAGGATTAGGGTTAGGTTTGGGGTTAGGGTTCGGGTAAGGGTTAGGGTTAGGTTAAGGGTAAGGGTTAGGGTTAGGTTTAGGGTTGGGGTTAGGGTTAGGGGTAGGGGTAGGGTAAGTGTTAGGGTTAGGGTTAGGGTTAGCATTAGGGTAAGGGTTAGGGTTAGGTTTAGGGTTGGGGTTAGGGTTAGGGGTAGGGGTAGGGTAAGTGTTAGGGTTACGGTTAGGGTTAGGGTTAATGTAAGGCTAAGCGTTAGAGTTTGGGTTAGGGTTAGGGTAAAGTTTAGGGTTAGGATTAGGGTTAGGGTGAACGTTAGGGTTAGGATTACGGTTAGGGGTTAGAGTTAGTGTTAGGGTTAGGGTAAGGGTTAGGGTTAGTGTTAGGCTTAGGGTTAAGGTTAGTGTAAGTCTAAGGGTTAGAGTTAGGGTTAGAGTAAGGGTTAGGGTTAGGGTTAGGTTTATGGTAAGGCTAAGGGTTACAGTTAGCGTTAGGTTTAGTGTTAGGGTTAGGGGTTAGGGTAGCGTTAGGCTTAGGGTAAGAGTAAGGGTTAGGTTTAGGGTTAAGGTTTGGCTAAGTGTAAGGGTTAGGCTTAGGGTTAGGGTAAGGATAAGGGTTAGGTTTAGGGGTAGGTTTAAGGTTAGGGTTAGGGTTAGGGTTAGGCTAAGGGTTAGGGTTAGGTTTAGTGTAATATTTAGGGTTAGGGTTAGGGTTAGGTTTAGAGGTAGGGTTAGGATTAGGGTAAGGGTTAGGGTTAGGGTTAGGGTAATGGTTAGGGTTAGGGGTTAGGGGTTAGGGTTTGGGTTAGGGTAAGGCTTAGGGTTAGGTTTAGGGTAAGGGTTAGTGTTATGGTTAGGGTTAGGGTAAAAGTTAGAGTTAGGGTTAGGTTTATGTTTAGGGTTAGGGTTATGGTAAGGGTAATGGTTAGGGTTAGGGTTAGGGTTAGATTTAGGTTTAGGGTTAGGGTAAGGGTATGGGTTAGGGTTAGGTTTAGGTTCAGGGTTAGGGTTAGGGTAAGGGTTAGGGTTAGGGTTAGGATTAGGATTAGGGTTACGATTAGGGTAAGGGTTAGGGCTAGGGTTAGGGTGAGGAGTAGCATTAAGGTTAGGGTTAGGGTTAGGGTAAGGGTAAGGGTTAGGGTTAAGTTTAGAATTAGGTTTAGGGTCAGGGTAAGGGTTAGGTTTAGGGATTAGGGTTAGGGTTAGGATTAGGGTGAGGGTAAGGTTTAGGTTTTGGGTTAGGGTTAGGATTAGCGGTTAGCGTTAGGCTTAGGGTTAGGGTTAGGGTAAGGGTTAGGGTTAGGGTTAGGGTAAGGGTAAGTGTTAGGTTTAGGGTTAGGGTTAGGGTTATTGTTAGGATAAGGGTTAGTGTTAGAGTTAGGGTTAGGGTTAGGGTTAGGGTTAGGTTTAGGGTTAGGTTTAGGGTTAGGGTAAGTGTTAGGGTTAGGGATAGGATAAGGGTAAGGGTCAGGGTTAGGGCTTAGGTTTGGTGTTAGGGTTATGGTTAGGTTTAGGGTTAGGGTTAGAGTGAGGGTAAGGGTGAGGGTTAGGGTTAGGGTTAGGGTTAGGGTTAGGTTTAGGGTTAAGGTTAGGGTTAGGGAAAGGTTAGGGTTAGGGTTAGGGTGAGGGTTAGGGTAAGAATTAGGGTTAGGGTTAGAGTAAGGGTTAGGGTTAGCGTTAGGGTATGGGTTAGGGTTATGGTTAGGTTCAGGGTTAGGGTTAGGGTAAGGGTTAGGTTTAGGTTTAGTGTTATATTTAGGGTTAAGTTTAGGGTTAGGGTTAGGTTTCGGGTTAGGTTTAGGGTAAGGGTAAGGTTTAGGGTTAGGGTTAAGGTTAGGTTTGGGGTTATGGTTAGGGTAAGAGTAAGCATTAGGTTTATGGTTAGGGTACGGTTTAGGGTTAGAGTTAGGGATAGGGTTAGGTTTGGGGTTAGGGTTATGGTAAGGGTAAGGGTTAGGGTTAGGGTTAGGTTTAGGGATATGGTTATGGTTAGGGTAAGCGTAAGGGTTAGGGTTAAGTGTAGGTTTAGGTTTAGGTTTAGGGTTAGGGTAAGGATTATGGTTAGGTTAAGGGTTAGGATTAGGGTTAATGTTATGGTTAGGTTAAGGGTTAGGGTTAGGGTAAGGGTAAGGGTTAGGGTTGGGTTTAGGGTTAGGGTTAGGGTGAGGGTAAGGGTAAGGGTTAGGTTTAGGGTTAGGGTTAGGATTAGGGTAAGGGTTAGGATAAGGGTTAGTGTGAGGGGGAGCGTTAGAGTATGGGTGAGGGTTAGGGGTTAGTGTTAGGGTTAGGGTTAGGTAAGGGTTAGGGTTAGGGTTAGGTTAAGGGTTAGGTTTAGGCTTAGGTTTAGGGTAAGGCTAATGGTTAGAGTTAGGATTAGGGTTAAGTAAGGGTTAGGGTTAGGGTTAGGTTCAGGGTTAGGGTTAGGGTAAGGGTTAGGGTTAGGGTTAGGGTTAGGATTAGGATTAGGGTTACGATTAGGGTAAGGGTTAGGGCTAGGGTTAGGGTGAGGAGTAGCATTAAGGTTAGGGTTAGGGTTAGGGTAAGGGTAAGGGTTAGGGTTAAGTTTAGAATTAGGTTTAGGGTCAGGGTAAGGGTTAGGTTTAGGGATTAGGGTTAGGGTTAGGATTAGGGTGAGGGTAAGGTTTAGGTTTTGGGTTAGGGTTAGGATTAGCGGTTAGCGTTAGGCTTAGGGTTAGGGTTAGGGTAAGGGTTAGGGTTAGGGTTAGGGTAAGGGTAAGTGTTAGGTTTAGGGTTAGGGTTAGGGTTATTGTTAGGATAAGGGTTAGTGTTAGAGTTAGGGTTAGGGTTAGGGTTAGGGTTAGGTTTAGGGTTAGGTTTAGGGTTAGGGTAAGTGTTAGGGTTAGGGATAGGATAAGGGTAAGGGTCAGGGTTAGGGCTTAGGTTTGGTGTTAGGGTTATGGTTAGGTTTAGGGTTAGGGTTAGAGTGAGGGTAAGGGTGAGGGTTAGGGTTAGGGTTAGGGTTAGGGTTAGGTTTAGGGTTAAGGTTAGGGTTAGGGAAAGGTTAGGGTTAGGGTTAGGGTGAGGGTTAGGGTAAGAATTAGTGTTAGGGTTAGAGTAAGGGTTAGGGTTAGCGTTAGGGTATGGGTTAGGGTTATGGTTAGGTTCAGGGTTAGGGTTAGGGTAAGGGTTAGGTTTAGGTTTAGTGTTATATTTAGGGTTAAGTTTAGGGTTAGGGTTAGGTTTCGGGTTAGGTTTAGGGTAAGGGTAAGGTTTAGGGTTAGGGTTAAGGTTAGGTTTGGGGTTATGGTTAGGGTAAGAGTAAGCATTAGGTTTATGGTTAGGGTACGGTTTAGGGTTAGAGTTAGGGATAGGGTTAGGTTTGGGGTTAGGGTTATGGTAAGGGTAAGGGTTAGGGTTAGGGTTAGGTTTAGGGATATGGTTATGGTTAGGGTAAGCGTAAGGGTTAGGGTTAAGTGTAGGTTTAGGTTTAGGTTTAGGGTTAGGGTAAGTATTATGGTTAGGTTAAGGGTTAGGATTAGGGTTAATGTTATGGTTAGGTTAAGGGTTAGGGTTAGGGTAAGGGTAAGGGTTAGGGTTAGGTTTAGGGTTGGGTTTAGGGTTAGGGTTAGGGTGAGGGTAAGGGTAAGGGTTAGGTTTAGGGTTAGGGTTAGGATTAGGGTAAGGGTTAGGATAAGGGTTAGTGTGAGGGGGAGCGTTAGAGTATGGGTGAGGGTTAGGGGTTAGTGTTAGGGTTAGGGTTAGGTAAGGGTTAGGGTTAGGGTTAGGTTAAGGGTTAGGTTTAGGCTTAGGTTTAGGGTAAGGCTAATGGTTAGAGTTAGGATTAGGGTTAAGTAAGGGTTAGGTTTAGGGTTAGGGTTAGTGGTTAGGGTTAGGTTTACGGTTAGGTTTAGGGTTAGGGTAACTTTTAGGGTTAGGGTTAGGGTTAGGGATAGAGTAAGATAAGGGTTAGGGTTAGTGTTAGGGGTTAGGGTTAGGGTTAGGGTTAGGGTTAGAGTAAGGGTAAGGGTGAGGGTTAGGGTTAGGTTTAGGGTTAGGGTTAAGGTTAGGGTTAGGAAAAGGGTTAGGGTTAGGGTTAGGGTTAGGGTAAGGAATAGGATTAGGGTTAGGGTAAGTGTTAGGGTTAGGCTTAGGGATAGGGTTAGCATTAAGTTTAGGGTTAGGGTTAGGATAAGGTAAGGGTAAGATTTAGGGTTAGTGTTAGGGTTAGGGTAAGTATTAGGTTTAGGGTTAGCATTAAATTTAGTGTTAGAGTTAGGGTAAAGGTAAGGGTTATATTTATGGTTAGTGTTAGGGTTAGAGTTAGGAGTTAGGGTTATTGTTAGGGTTAGGATTAGGTATAGGGTTAGGGTAATTGTAAGGGTTAGGGTTAGGTTTAGGCTTAGGGTTAAGTTTAGGGTTAGGGTTAGGGTTAAGGTTAGGGTAAGGGTAAGTGTTAGAGTTATGGTTAGGCTTAGGGTTAGGGGTTAGAGTTAGGGTTAGGGTTAGGGTTAGGGTAAGGGTAAGGGTTAGGGTTAGGGTTAGGGTTAGGTTAGGGAAAGGGTAAGGGTTAGGTTTAGGGTTAGGGTTCGGTTTGGGTTTAGGGTAGGGGTAAGGGTTAGGGTTAGGGTTTGGGTTAGGGTAAGGGTAAGTGTTAAGGTTAGGTTTAGTGGTAGGGTTAGGTTTAGAGGTCGGGTTAGGTTTAGGGTTAGGTTTAAGGTTAGCATTAAAGTTAGTTTTAGGGATAGCGTAAGTGTAAGGGTTAGGGTTAGGGTTAGGGTTAGGTTAAGGGTAAGGGTTACGGTTAGAGTTAGGGTTAGGGTTAGGATGACGGTTAGAGTTAGAGTAAGTGTAAGGGTGAATGTTAGGGTTAGGGTTAGGTTTAGGGTTAAGATTAGGGTTAGGGAAAGGGTTAGGGTTCGGGTTAGGTTTAGGGTTAGGGTAGGCATTAGGGTTAGGGAAAGGGTAAGGGTTAAGGTTAGGGTTAGGGCTCGGGTTAGCATTAAGTTTAGGGTTAGGGTTAGGGTAAGGGTAAGGGTTAGATTTAGGGTTAGGTTTAGGTTTAGGGTTAGGGTAAGGATTAGGTTTTGTGTTAGGGTTAGGGTTAGCATTAAGGTTAAGGTTAGGGTTAGGGTAAGGGTAAGGGTTAGATTTAGGGTTAGGGTTAGTGTTAGGGTTAAGGGTTAGGGTTAGGGTTAGGTATAGGGTAAAGGTAAGGGTAAGGGTTAGGGTTAGGGTGAGCGTTAGGGTTAAGGTTAGGGTTAGGGTTAGCTTTAGGGTTAGGTTTAGGGTTAGGGAAAGGGTAAGTGTAAGGGTTAGTGTTAGGGTTAGGGTTAGAGTAAGGGTTAGGGTTAGGGTTAGGGTTAGTATTAGGGGTAGGGTTAGGGTAAGGATTAGGTTTAGGGTTAGGGTGAGGGGTAGCATTAAGGTTAGGGTTAGGGTTAGGGTAAGGGTAAGGGTTAGGGAAAGGTTTAGTGTGAAGTTTAGGGTTAGGTTTAGGGTTAGGGAAAGGGTAAATATTAGGGTTAGTGTTAGGGTTAGGGTTAGAGTAAGGGTTAGGGTTAGGGTTAGGGTTAGGATTAGGGGTAGGGTTAGGGTAAGGATTAGGTTTAGGGTTAGGGTGAGGGGTAGCATTAAGGTTAGGGTTAGGGTTAGGGTACGGGTAAGGGTTGGGTTTAGGGTTAGTGTTACGTTTTGGGATAGTGTAAGGGTTAGGGTTTGGGTTAGGTTTCGGTTTAAGGTTAGGGTTAGGGTTAGGGTTAGGGTTAGGAATATGGTTAGGGTTAGAGTAATGGTAAGGGTGAGGGTTAGGGTTAGGATTAGGTTTAGGGTTAAGATTAGGGTTAGGGAAAGGGTTAGGGTTCAGGTTATGGTTAGGGTTAGGGTAGGCATTAGGGTTAGGGAAAGGTTAAGGGTTATGGTTAGGGTTAGGGTTCAGGTTAGCATTAAGTTTAGAGTTAGGGCTAGGGTAAGGGTAAGGGTTAGATTTAGCGTTTGGTTTAGGTTTAGGGATAGGGTAAGTATTAGGTTTCGTGTTAGGGTTAGGGTTAGCATTAAGGTTAGGGTTAGGGTTAGGGTAAGGGTAAGGGTTAGATTTAGGGTTAGGGTTAGGGTTAGGGTTAGGGGTTAAGGTTAGGGTTAGGGTTAGGTTTAGGGTTAGGTTTAGGGTTAGGGAAAGGGTAATTGTTATGGTTAGTGTTAAGGTTAGGGTTAGGGTAAACGTTAGGGTTAGGGTTAGGATTAGGAGTAGGTTCAGGGTAAGGGTTAGGCTAAGGGATAGGGTGAGGGGTAGCATTAAGGTTAGGGTTAGGGTTAGGGTAAGTGTAAGGTTTAGGGTTAGGGTTAGTGTTATGTTTAGAGTTAGGGTAAGGGTTAGGGTTTGGGTTAGGTTTGGGTTTAAGGTTAGGGTTAGGGTTAGGGATAGGGTTGAGGTTAGGATTGGGCTTAGGTTTAGCGTTAGGGTTAGGGTGAGGGTAAGAGTTAGGGTTAGGGTTAGGGTTAGGGTTAGAGTTAGGGTTAGAGTTTGGTTAGGGGTAAGGTTTAGGGTTAGGGTTAGGGTTAGGGATAGGTTTAGGGTTAGGTTTAGGATTAGGGTTAGGGTTAGGGTTAGGTATATGGTTAGGGTTAGACTAAGGGTAAGGGTGAGGGTTTGGGTTAGAGTTAGGGTTAGGGTTTGGGAAAGTGTTAGGGTTAGGGTTAGGGTTAGGGTTTGGATTAGGGTAAGGATTAGGCTTAGAGTTAGGGTATGGGTTAGGGTTAGAGTTAGGGTTAAGGTTAGGGTTAGGGTAAGGATTAGGTTTCGGGTTAGTGTTAGGGTTAGCATTAAGGTTAGGGTTAGTGTAAGGGTAAGGGTTAGGGTTAGGTTTAGGGTTAGGGTTAGGGTTAGGGTAAGTCTAAGGGTTAGAGTTAGGGTTAGGATAGGGGTTAGGGGTAGGGTTAGGGTTAGAGTAAGGCTAAGGGTTAGATTTAGGGTTAGGTTTAGGGTTAGTGTTAGGGTTAGGGTTAGGGTTAGGTTAAGGGTTTGGGTTAGATGTAGGGTAGGTTTAGGGTAAGGGTAAGGGTTAGGGTTAGGGTAAGGGTTATGGTTAGGGGTTTGGTTAGGGTTAGGGTTAGGTTTAGGGTATACGTTAGGGATAGGGTTAGGGTAAAAGTTAGGGTTAGGGTTAGGGTAAGAGTAAGTGTGAGGTTTAGGGTTAGGGTTACGGTTAGGGTAAGGGTAAGCGTTAGGGTTAGTGTTAGGGTTGGGTTTAGTGTTGGCGTTAAGGTTACGGTTAGGTTAGGGTAAGGGTAAGGTTAGGTTTAGGGTTAGGGTTAGGGTTGGGTTTAAGGTTAGAGTTAGGGTAAGGGAAAGGGTTAGGGTTAGGGTTAGGGTTAGCATAAAATTTAGGGTTAGGGTTAGTGGTAATGTTAGCGTAAGGGTAAGAGTTAGGGATAGGGTTAGGGTTAGGTTAAGGGTTAGGGTTAGGGTTAGGGTTAGAGTAAGGGTTAGGGTTAGGATTAGCGTTAGGATTAGGTTTAGGGTTAGGGTTAGGGTAAGGGTTAGGGTTAGGGTTAGGGTTAGGGTTAGAGGTAGGATAAGGGTTAGGGTAACGGTTAGGGTAAGGGTAAGGGTAAGGGTTGGGGTTAGGGTAAAATTTAGGGTTAGGGTAACGGTTAGGGTTAGGGTTAGGATTAGGGTTAGCATTAAGGTTAGGGTTAAGGTTAGGGTTGGGGTTAGGGTAATGGTTAGGGTTAGGGTTAGGGTTAGAGTTAGGGTAAGGGTTAGGTTTAGGGTTAGGGTAAGGGTAAGGGTTAGGATTAGGGTTAGGGTTAAGTTTAGGGTTAGAGTTAGGGTTAGGATTAGGGTTAGGGTTAGGCTTATGGTAAGGATTAGTGTTAGGGTTAGGGTTGGGGTTAGGTTTAGGTTTAATGTAAAGGTAAGGGTTAGTGTTAGGATTAGGGTTAGGGTTAGGGTTAAGGTTAGAGTTAGGATTAGGGTTAGGGTTAGGCTTAGGGTAAGGACTAGTGTTGGGGTTAGGGTTGGGGTTAGGGTTAGGGTTAGGGTAACGGTAAGGGTTAGGGTTAGGGTTAGGGTTAGGGTTAGGGTTAGGGTTAGATTTAGGGTTAGGGTAAGGGTACGGTTTAGGTTTAGGCTTTGGTTTGGGGTTAGAGTTAGAGTAAGAGTAAGGGTTAGTGTAAGGGGTAGGTTTAAGGTTAGGGTTAGGGTTAGGGTTAGGCTAAGGGTTAGGGTTAGGTTTAGTGTAAGATTTAGGGTTAGGTTTAGGGTTAGGTTTAGAGGTAGGGTTAGGTTTAGGGTAAGGGTTAGGGTTAGGGTTAGGGTAATGGTTAGGGTTAGGGGTTAGGGGTTAGGGTTAGGGTTAGGGTAATGCTTAGGGTTAGGTTTAGGGTAAGGGTTAGTGTTATGATTAGGGTTAGGGTAAAAGTTAGAGTTAGGGTTAGGTTTATGTTTAGGGTTAGGGTTATGGTTAGGGTAATGCTTAGGGTTAGGGTTAGGGTTAGGTTTAGGTTTAGGGTTAGGGTAAGGGTATGGGTTAGGGTTAGGTTTAGGTTCAGGGTTAGGGTTAGGGTAAGGGTTAGGGTTAGGGTTAGGGTTAGGTTTAGGGTTAGTGTGAGCGTTAGGTTTAGGGTTAGGGTTAGGTGTTAGGGTTAGGGTTAGGGTTAGGGTTAGGGTAAGAGTTAGGGGTAGGTTTAGGGTAAGGGTTACGGTTAGGGTTAGGGTTAAGGTAAGGCTAAGCGTTAGAGTTTGGGTTAGGGTTAGGGTAAAGTTTAGGGTTAGGATTAGGGTTAGGGTGAACGTTAGGGTTAGGATTACGGTTAGGGGTTAGGGTTAGTGTTAGGTTTACGGTAAGGGTTAGGGTTAGTGTTAGGGTTAGGGTTAAGGTTAGTGTAAGTCTAAGGGTTAGAGTTAGGGTTAGTATAAGGGTTAGGGTTAGGGATAGGTTTAGGGTAAGGCTAAGGGTTAGAGTTAGCGTTAGGTTTAGGGTTAGGGTTAGGGGTTAGGGTAGTGTTAGGGTTAGGGTAAGAGTAAGGGTTAGGTTTAGGGTTAAGGTTTGGCTCAGTGTAAGGGTTAGGGTTAGGGTTAGGGTCAGGATAAGGGTTAGGTTTAGGGGTAGGTTTAAGGTTAGGGTTAGGGTTAGGGTTAGGCTAAGGGTTAGGGTTAGGTTTAGTGTAAGATTTAGGGTTAGGGTTAGGGTTAGGTTTAGAGGTAGGGTTAGGGTTAGGGTAAGGTTTAGGGTTAGGGTTAGGTTTAGGTTTAGGGTTAGGGTAAGGGTTTGGGTTAGGGTTAGGTTTAGGTTCAGGGTTAGGGTTAGGGTAAGGGTTAGGGTTAGGGTTAGGGTTATGATTAGGATTAGGGTTACGGTTAGTGTAAGGGTTAGGGCTAGGGTTAGGGTGAGGGGTAGCATTAAGGTTAGGGTTAGGGTTAGGGTAAGGGTAAGGGTTAGGGTTAAGTTTAGAATTAGGTTTAGGGTCAGGGTAAGGGTTAGGTTTAGGGATTAGGGTTAGGGTTAGGATTAGGGTGAGGGTAAGGTTTAGGTTTTGGGTTAGGGTTAGGATTAGCGGTTAGCGTTAGGCTTAGGGTTAGGGTTAGGGTAAGGGTTAGGGTTAGGGTTAGGGTAAGGGTAAGTGTTAGGTTTAGGGTTAGGGTTAGGGTTATTGTTAGGCTAAGGGTTAGTGTTAGAGTTAGGGTTAGGGTTAGGGTTAGGGTTAGGTTTAGGGTTAGGTTTAGGGTTAGGGTAAGTGTTAGGGTTAGGGATAGGATAAGGGTAAGGGTTAGGGTTAGGGCTTAGGGTTGGTGTTATGGTTATGGTTAGGTTTAGGGTTAGGGTTAGAGTGAGGGTAAGGGTGAGGGTTAGGGTTAGGGTTAGGGTTAGGGTTAGGTTTAGGGTTAAGGTTAGGGTTAGGGAAAGGTTAGGGTTAGGGTTAGGGTGAGGGTTAGGGTAAGAATTAGGGTTAGGGTTAGAGTAAGGGTTAGGGTTAGCGTTAGGGTATGGGTTAGGGTTATGGTTAGGTTCAGGGTTAGGGTTAGGGTAAGGGTTAGGTTTAGGTTTAGTGTTATGTTTAGGGTTAAGGTTAGGGTTAGGGTTAGGTTTCGGGTTAGGTTTAGGGTAAGGGTAAGGTTTAGGGTTAGGGTTAAGGTTAGGTTTGGGGTTATGGTTAGGGTAAGAGTAAGCATTAGGTTTATGGTTAGGGTACGGTTTAGGGTTAGGGTTAGGGATAGGGTTAGGTTTGGGGTTAGGGTTATGGTAAGGGTAAGGGTTAGGGTTAGGGTTAGGTTTAGGGATATGGTTATGGTTAGGGTAAGCGTAAGGGTTAGGGTTAAGTGTAGGTTTAGGTTTAGGTTTAGGGTTAGGGTAAGGATTATGGTTAGGTTAAGCGTTAGGATTAGGGTTAATGTTATGGTTAGGTTAAGGGTTAGGGTTAGGGTAAGGGTAAGGGTTAGGGTTAGGTTTAGGGTTGGGTTTAGGGTTAGGGTTAGGGTGAGGGTAAGGGTAAGGGTTAGGTTTAGGGTTAGGGTTAGGATTAGGGTAAGGGTTAGGATAAGGGTTAGTGTGAGGGGGAGCGTTAGAGTATGGGTGAGGTTTAGGGGTTAGTGTTAGGGTTAGGGTTAGGTAAGGGTTAGGGTTAGGGTTAGGTTAAGGGTTAGGTTTAGGCTTAGGTTTAGGGTAAGGCTAATGGTTAGAGTTAGGATTAGGGTTAAGTAAGGGTTAGGTTTAGGGTTAGGGTTAGTGGTTAGGGTTAGGTTTACGGTTAGGTTTAGGGTTAGGGTAACTTTTAGGGTTAGGGTTAGGGTTAGGGATAGAGTAAGATAAGGGTTAGGGTTAGTGTTAGGGGTTAGGGTTAGGGTTAGGGTTAGGGTTAGAGTAAGGGTAAGGGTGAGGGTTAGGGTTAGGTTTAGGGTTAGGGTTAAGGTTAGGGTTAGGAAAAGGGTTAGGGTTAGGGTTAGGGTTAGGGTAAGGAATAGGATTAGGGTTAGGGTAAGTGTTAGGGTTAGGCTTAGGGATAGGGTTAGCATTAAGTTTAGGGTTAGGGTTAGGATAAGGTAAGGGTAAGATTGAGGGTTAGTGTTAGGGTTAGGGTAAGTATTAGGTTTAGGGTTAGCATTAAATTTAGTGTTAGAGTTAGGGTAAAGGTAAGGGTTATATTTATGGTTAGTGTTAGGGTTAGAGTTAGGAGTTAGGGTTATTGTTAGGGTTAGGATTAGGTATAGGGTTAGGGTAATTGTAAGGGTTAGGGTTAGGGTTAGTGTTATGTTTAGGGTTAGGGTAAGGGTTAGGGTTTGGGTTAGGTTTGGGTTTAAGGTTAGGGTTAGGGTTAGGGATAAGGTTGAGGTTAGGATTGGGCTTAGGTTTAGCGTTAGGGTTAGGGTGAAGGTAAGAGTTAGGGTTAGGGTTAGGGTTAGGGTTAGAATTAGGGTTAGAGTTTGGTTAGGGGTAAGGGTTAGGGTTAGGGTTAGGGTTAGGGATAGGTTTAGGGTTAGGTTTAGGGTTAGGGTTAGGATTAGCGGTTAGGGTTATGCTTAGGGTTAGGGTTAGGGTAAGGGTGAGGGTTAGAGTAAGAGGAAGGGTGAGGGTTATGGTTATGGTTAGGGTTAGGGTTAGGTTTAGGGTTAGGGTTAGACTAAGGGTAAGGGTGAGGGTTAGGGTTAGTGTTAGGGTTAGGGTTTGGGAAAGTGTTAGGGTTAGGGTTAGGGTTAGGGTTTGGATTAGGGTAAGGATTAGGCTTAGAGTTAGGGTATGGGTTTTTGTTAGAGTTAGGGTTAAGGTTAGGGTTAGGGTAAGGATTAGGTTTCGGGTTAGGGTTAGGGTTAGCATAAAGGTTAGCGTTAGTGTAAGGGTAAGGGTTAGGGTTAGGTTTAGGGTTAGGGTTAAGGTTAGGGTAAGTCTAAGTGTTAGAGTTAGGGTTAGGATAGGGGTTAGGGGTAGGGTTAGGGTTAGGGTAAGGCTAAGGTTTAGATTTAGGGTTAGGTTTAGGGTTAGTGTTAGGGTTAGGGTTATGGTTAGGTTAAGGGTTTGGGTTAGATATAGGATTAGGTTTAGGGTAAGGGTAAGGGTTAGGGTTAGGGTTAGGGTTGGGTTTAGTGTTGGCATTAAGGTTATGGTTAGGTTAGGGTAAGGGAAAAGGTTAGGGTTAGGGTTAGGGTTAGGGTTAGCATAAAATTTAGGGTTAGGGTTAGTGGTAAGGTTAGCGTAAGGGTAAGAGTTAGGGATAGGGTTAGGGTTAGGTTAAGGGTTAGGGTTAGGGTTAGGGTTATAGTAAGGGTTAGGGTTAGGATTAGCGTTAGGATTAGGTTTAGGGTTAGGGTTAGGGTAAGGGTTAGGGTTAGGGTTAGGGTTATGGTTAGAGTTAGGATAAGGGTTAGGGTTAGGGTTAGGGTAAGGGTAAGGGTAAGGGTTGGGGTTAGGATTAGGGTTAGGGTAAAGTTTAGGGTTAGGGTAAGTGTTAGGGTTAGGGTTAGGATTAGGGTTAGCATTAAGGTTAGGTTAAGGTTAGGTTTGGGGTTAGGGTAATGGATAGGGTTAGGGTTAGGGTTAGAGTTAGGGTAAGGGTTAGGTTTAGGGTTAGGGTGAGGGTAAGGGTTAGGATTAGGGTTAGGGTTAAGTTTAGGGTTAGAGTTAGGGTTAGGATTAGGGTTAGGGTTAGGCTTAGGGTAAGGATTAGTGTTAGGGTTAGGGTTGGGGTTAGGTTTAGGTTTAATGTAAAGGTAAGGGTTAGGGTTAGGATTAGGGTTAGGGTTAGGGTTAGGGTTAGGGTTAGGATTAGGGTTAGGGTTAGGCTTAGGGTAAGGATTAGTGTTGGGGTTAGGGTTGGGTTTAGGGTTAGGGTTAGGGTAAGGGTAAGGGTTAGGGTTAGGGTTAGGGGTTAGGGTTAGGGTTAGGGTTAGATTTAGGGTTAGGGTAAGGGTACGGTTTAGGTTTAGGCTTTGGTTTGGGGTTAGAGTTAGGGTAAGAGTAAGGGTTAGGGTTAGGGTTAGGGTTAGGGTCAGGGTTAGGGTTAGGCTAAGGGTTAGATTTATGGTTAGGGTAAGGGCTAGGGTTAGGGTTAGGGTTAGGTTAAGACTAAGGGTTAGATTTAGGGTTAGGTTTAGGGTTAGGGTAAGTGTAAGTGTAAGGTTTAGGGTTAAGGTTAGGATAAGGGTAAGGGTTAGGGTTAGGGTTAGGGTTAGAGTTAAGGTTAGGGTTAGTGTTATGGTTAGGGTTAGGGTAAGGGTAAGGGTAAGGGTTATGGTTAGGTTTAGGGTTATGGTAAGGGTTAGGTTTACGGGTTGGGTTTAGGGTTAGGGTTAGGGTTAGTTTTAAGGTTAGCATTAAGGTTAGTTTTAGGGATAGCGTAAGGGTAAGGGTTAGGGTTAGGGTTAGGGTTAGGTTAAGGGTAAGGGTTACGGCTAGGGTTAGGGTTAGGGTTAGGATGACGGTTAGAGTTAGAGTAATTGTAAGGGTAAATGTTAGGGTTAGGGTTAGGTTTAGGGTTAAGATTAGGGTTAGGGAAAGGGTTAGGGTTCGGGTTAGGTTTAGGGTTAGGGTAGGCATTAGGGTTAGGGAAAGGGTAAGGGTTAGGGTTAGGGTTAGGGTTCGGGTTAGCATTAAGTTTAGGGTTAGGGTTAGGGTAAGGGTAAGGGTTAGATTTAGGGTTAGGTTTAGGTTTAGGGTTAGGGTAAGGATTAGGTTTTGTGTTAGGGTTAGGGTTAGCATTAAGGTTAAGGTTAGGGTTAGGGTAAGGGTAAGGGATAGATTTAGGGTTAGGGTTTGGGTTAGGGTTAAGGGTTAGGGTTAGGGTTATGTATAGGGTAAAGGTAAGGGTAATGGTTAGGTTTAGGGTGAGGGTTAGGGTTAAGGTTAGGGTTAGGGTTAGCTTTAGGGTTAGGTTTAGGGTTAGGGAAAGGGTAAGTGTTAGGGTTAGTGTTAGGGTTAGGGTTAGAGTAAGGGTTAGGGTTAGGGTTAGGGTTAGGATTAGGGTAGGGTTAGGGTAAGGATTAGGTTTAGGGTTAGGGTGAGGGGTAGCATTAAGGTTAGGGTTAGGGTTAGGGTAAGGGTAAGGGTTAGGGTTAGTGTTACGTTTAGGGTAAGGGTAAGGGTTAGGGTTTGGGTTAGGTTTCGGTTTAAGGTTAGGGTTAGGGTTAGGGTTAGTTTTAGGATTATGGTTAGGGTTAGAGTAACGGTAAGGGTGAGGGTTAGGGTTGGGGTTAGTTTTAGGGTTAAGATTAGGGTTAGGGAAAGGGTTAGGGTTCAGGTTATGGTTAGGGTTAGGGTAGGCATTAGGGTTAGGGAAAGGGTAAGGGTTATGTTTAGGGTTAGGGTTCAGGTTAGCATTAAGTTTAGAGTTAGGGTTAGGGTAAGGGTAAGTGTTAGATTTAGCGTTTGGTTTAGGTTTAGGGTTAGGGTAAGGATTAGGTTTCATGTTAGGGTTAGGGTTAGCATTAAAGTTAGGGTTAGGGTTAGGGTAAGGGTAAGGGTTAGATTTAGGGTTAGGGTTAGGGTTAGGGGTTAAGGTTAGGGTTAGGGTTAGGTTTAGGGTTAGGTTTAGGGTTACGGAAAGGGTAATTGTCAGGGTTAGCGTTAGGGTTAGTGTTAGGGTAAGGTTTAGGGTTAGGGTTAGGATTAGGAGTAGGTTTATGGTAAGGGTTAGGGTTAGGGTTAGGGTGAGGGGTAGCATTAAGGTTAGGGTTAGGGTTAGGGTAAGGATAAGGGTTAGTGTTAGGGTTAGTGTTACATTTAGGGTTCTGGTAAGGGTTAGGGTTTGGGTTAGGTTTGGGTTTAAGGTTAGGGTTAGGGTTAGGGATAGGGTTGAGTTTAGGATTGGGTTTAGGTTTATCGTTAGGGTTAGGGTGAGGGTAAGAGTTAGGGTTAGAGTTAGGATTAGGTTTAGCATTAAGGTTAGGGTTAAGGTTAGGGTTGGGGTTAGGGTAATGGTTAGGGTTAGGGTTAGGGTTAGAGTTAGGATAAGGGTTAGGTTTAGTTTTAGGGTAAGGGTAAGGGTTAGGATTAGGGTTAGGGTTAAGTTTAGGGTTAGAGTTAGGGTTAGGATTAGGGTTAGGGTTAGGCTTAGGGTAAGGATTAGTGTTAGGGTTAGGGTTGGGGTTAGGTTTAGGTTTAATGTAAAGGTAAGGGTTAGGGTTAGGGTTAGGGTTAGGGTTAGGATTAGGGTTAGGTTTAGGCTTAGGGTAAGGACTAGTGTTAGGGTTAGGGTTGGGGTTAGGGTTAGGGTTAGGGTTAGATTTAGGGTTAGGGTAAGGGTACTGTTTAGGTTTAGGGTTTGGTTTGGGGTTAGAGTTAGGGTAAGAGTAAGGGTTAGGGTAAGGGTTAGGGTTAGGTTCAGGGTTAGGGTTAGGCTAAGGGTTAGATTTAGGGTTAGGGTAAGGGCTAGGGTTAGGGTTAGGTTAAGACTAAGGGTTAGATTTAGGGTTAGGGTTAGGGTTAGGGTTAGGGTAAGTGTAAGTGTAAGGTTTAGGTTTAAGTTTAGGATAAGGGTAAGGGTTAGGGTTAGGGTTAGGGTTAGAGTTAAGGTTAGGGTTAGTGTTAGGGTTAGGGTTAGGGTTAGGGTAAGGGTAAGGGTAAGGGTTAGGGTTAGGTTTAGGGTTACGGTAAGGGTTAGGTTTACGGGTTGGCGTTAGGGTTAGGGTTAGGGTTAGGTTTAAGGTTAGCATTAAGGTTAGTTTTAGGGATAGCGTAAGTGTAAGGGTTAGGGTTAGGGTTAGGTTAAGGGTAAGGGTTACGGTTAGGGTTAGGGTTAGGGTTAGGATGACGGTTAGAGTTAGAGTAAGTGTAAGGGTGAATGTTAGGGTTAGGGTTAGGTTTAGGGTTAAGATTAGGGTTAGGGAAAGGGTTAGGGTTCGGTTTAGGTTTAGGGTTAGGGTAGGCATTAGGGTTAGGGAAAGGGTAAGGGTTAGGGTTAGGGTTAGGGTTCGGGTTAGCATTAAGTTTAGGGTTAGGGTTAGGGTAAGGGTAAGGGTTAGATTTAGGGTTAGGTTTAGGTTTAGGGTTAGGGTAAGGATTAGGTTTTGTGTTAGGGTTAGGGTTAGCATTAAGGTTAAGGTTAGGGTTAGGGTAAGGGTAAGGGTTAGATTTAGGGTTAGGGTTAGGGTTAGGGTTAAGGGTTAGGGTTAGGGTTAGGTATAGGGTAAAGGTAAGGGTAAGGGTTAGGGTTAGGGTGAGGGTTAGGGTTAAGGTTAGGGTTAGGGTTAGCTTTAGAGTTAGGTTTAGGGTTAGGGAAAGGGTAAGTGTTAGGGTTAGTGTTAGGGTTAGGGTTACAGTAAGGGTTATGGTTAGGGTTAGGGTTAGGATTAGGTGTAGGGTAAGGGTTATGGTTAGGGGTTTGGTAAGGGTTAGGGTTAGGTTTAGGATAAACTTTAGGGTTAGGGTTAGGGCTAGGGTTAGGGTAAGGGTGAGGGTTAGAGTAAGGGTAAGGGTGAGGGTTAGGGTTATGGTTAGGGTTAGGGTTAGGTTTAGGGTTAGGGTTAGACTAAGGGTAAGGGTTAGGGTTAGGGTTAATGTTAGGTTTAGGGTTTGGGAAAGTGTTAGGGTTAGGGTTAAGGGTTAGGGCTAGGGTTAGGTATAGGGTAAAGGTAAGGGTAAGGGTTAGGGTTAGGGTGAGGGTTAGGGTTAAGGTTAGGGTTAGGGTTAGCTTTAGAGTTAGGTTTAGGGTTAGGGAAGGGTAAGTGTTAGGGTTAGGGTTAAGGTTAGGGTTAGGGTAAGGATTAGGTTTCGGGTTAGGGTTAGGGTTAGCATTAAGGTTAGGGTTAGTGTAAGGGTAAGGGTTAGGGTTAGGTTTAGGGTTAGGGTTAAGGTTAGGGTAAGTCTAATGGTTAGAGTTAGGGTTAGGATAGGGGTTAGGGGTAGGGTTAGGTTTAGGGTAAGGCTAAGGGTTAGATTTAGGGTTAGGTTTAGGGTTATTGTTAGGGTTAGGGTTAGGTTAAGGGTTTGGGTTAGATGTAGGGTTAGGTTTAGGGTAAGGGTAAGGGTTATGGTTAGGGTTGGGGTTAGGGTAAGGGTTATGGTTAGGGGTTTGGTTAGGGTTAGGGTTAGGTTTAGGGTATACATTAGGGTTAGGGTTAGGGTAAAAGTTAGGGTTAGGGTTAGGGTAAGAGTAAGTGTGAGGTTTAGGGTTAGGGTTACGGTTAGGGTAAGGGTAAGCGTTAGGGTTAGGGTTAGGGTTGGGTTTAGTGTTGGCGTTAAGGTTACGGTTAGGTTAGGGTAAGGGTAAGGTTAGGTTTAGGGTTAGGGTTAGGGTTGGGTTTAAGGTTAGAGTTAGGGTAAGGGAAAGTGTTAGGGTTAGGGATAGGGTTAGGGTTAGCATAAAATTTAGGGTTAGGGTTAGTGGTAAGGTTAGCGTAAGGGTAAGAGTTAGGGATAGGGGTAGGGTTAGGGTTAGGGTTAGGGATAGGGTTAGGATTAGCGTTAGGATTAGGTTTAGGGTTAGGGTTAGGGTAAGGGTTAGGGTTAGGGTTAGGGTTAGGGTTAGAGTAAGGGTTAGGGTTAGGATTAGCGTTAGGATTAGGTTTAGGGTTAGGGTTAGGGTAAGGGTTAGGGTTAGGGTTAGGGTTAGAGTTAGGGTAAGGGTTAGGTTTAGGGTTAGGGTAAGGGTAAGGGTTAGGATTAGGGTTAGGGTTAAGTTTAGGGTTAGAGTTAGGGTTAGGATTAGGGTTAGGGTTAGGCTTAGGGTAAGGATTAGTGTTAGGGTTAGGGTTGGGGTTAGGTTTAGGTTTAATGTAAAGGTAAGGGTTAGGGTTAGGATTAGGGTTAGGGTTAGGGTTAGGGTTAGGGTTAGGATAAGGGTTAGGGTTAGGCTTAGGGTAAGGACTACTTTTGGGGTTAGGGTTGGGGTTAGGGTTAGGATTAGGGTAAAGTTTAGGGTTAGGGTAAGGGTTAGGGTTAGGGTTAGGATTAGGGTTAGCATTAAGGTTAGGGTTAAGTTTAGGGTTGGGGTTAGGGTAATGGTTAGGGTTAGGGTTAGGGTTAGAGTTAGGGTAAGGTTTAGGTTTAGGGTTAGGTTAAGGGTAAGGGTTAGGATTAGGGTTAGGGTTAAGTTTAGGGTTAGAGTTAGGGTTAGGATTAGGGTTAGGGTTAGGCTTAGGGTAAGGATTAGTGTTAGGGTTAGGGTTGGGGTTAGGTTTAGGTTTAATGTAAAGGTAAGGGTTAGGGTTAGGATTAGTGTTAGGGTTAGGGTTAAGGTTAGGGTTAGGATAAGGGTTAGGGTTAGGCTTAGGGTAAGGACTAGTGTTGGGGTTAGGGTTAGGGTTAGGGTTAGGGTTAGGGTAAGGGTAAGGGTTAGGGTTAGGGTTAGGGGTTAGGGTTAGGGTTAGGGTTAGATTTAGGGTTAGGGTAAGGGTACGGTTTAGGTTTAGCCTTTGGTTTGGGGTTAGAGTTAGGGTAAGAGTAAGGGTTAGGATTAGGGTTAGGGTTAGGGTCAGGGTTAGGGTTAGGCTAAGGGTTAGATTTAGGGTTAGGTAAGGGCTAGGGTTAGGGTTAGGGTTAGGTTAAGACTAAAGGTTAGATTTAGGGTTAGGGTTAGGTTTAGGGTTAGGGTAAGTGTAAGTGTAAGGTTTAGGCTTAAGGTTAGGATAAGGGTAAGGGTTAGGGTTAGGGTTAGGGTTAGAGTTAAGGTTAGGGTTAGTGTTAGGGTTAGGGTTAGGGTTAGGGTAAGGGTAAGGGTTAGGGTTAGGTTTAGGGTTACGGTAAGGGTTAGGTTTACAGGTTGGGTTTAGGGTTAGGGTTAGTGTTAGGTTTAAGGTTAGCATTAAGGTTAGTTTTAGGGATAGCGTAAGGGTAAGGGTTAGGGTTAGGGTTAGGTTAAGTGTAAGGGTTACGGTTAGGGTTAGGGTCAGGTTTAGGATGACGGTTAGAGTTAGAGTAAGTGTAAGGGTGAATGTTAGGGTTAGGGTTAGGTTTAGGGTTAAGATTAGGGTTAGGGAAATGTTAGGGTTCGGGTTAGGTTTAGGGTTAGGGTAGGCATTAGGTTTAGGGAAAGGGTAAGGGTTAGGGTTAGGGTTAGGGTTCGGGTTAGCATTAAGTTTAGGGTTAGGGTTAGGGTAAGGGTAAGGGTTAGATTTAGGGTTAGGTTTAGGTTTAGGGTTAGGGTAAGGATTAGGTTTTGTGTTAGGGTTAGGGTTAGCATTAAGGTTAAGGTTAGGGTTAGGGTAAGGGTAAGGGTTAGATTTAGGGTTAGGGTTAGGGTTAGGGTTAAGGGTTGGGTTAGGGTTAGGTATAGGGTAAAGGTAAGGGTAAGGGTTAGGTTTAGGGTGAGGGTTAGGGTTAAGGTTAGGGATAGGGTTAGCTTTAGGGTTAGGTTTATGGTTAGGGAAAGGGTAAGTGTTAGGGTTAGTGTTAGGGTTAGGGTTAGAGTAAGGGTTAGGGTTAGGGTTAGGGTTAGGATTAGGGGTAGGGTTAGGGTAAGGATTAGGTTTAGGGTTAGGGTGAGGGGTAACATTAAGGTTAGGGTTAGGGTTAGGGTAAGGGCAAGGGTTAGGGTTAGGGTTAGTGTTAAGTTTAGGGTTAGGTTTAGGGTTAGGGATAGGGTAAGTGTTAGGGTTAGTGTTAGGGTTAGGGTTAGAGTAAGGGTTAGGGTTAGGGTTAGGGTTAGGATTAGGGTAGGGTTAGCGTAAGGATTAGGTTTAGGGTTAGGGTGAGGGGTAGCATTATGGTTAGGGTTAGGGTTAGGGTAAGGGTAAAGGTTAGGGTTAGGCTTAGTGTTACGTTTAGGGTAAGGGTAAGGGTTAGGGTTTGGGTTAGGTTTCGGTTTAAGGTTAGGGTTAGGGTTAGGGTTAGGGTTAGGATTATGGTTAGGGTTAGAATAACGGTAAGGGTGAGGGTTAGGGTTAGGGTTAGGTTTAGGGTTAAGATTAGGGTTAGGGAAAGGGTTAGGGTTCAGGTTATGGTTAGGGTTAGGGTAGGCATTAGGGTTAGGGAAAGGGTAAGGGTTATGGTTAGGGTTAGGGTTCAGGTTAGCATTAAGTTTAGAGTTAGGGTTAGGGTAAGGGTAAGGGTTAGATTTAGCGTTTGGTTTAGGTTTAGGGTTAGGGTAAGGATTAGGTTTCGTGTTAGGGTTAGGGTTAGCATTAAGGTTAGGGTTAGGGTTAGGGTAAGGGTAAGGTTTAGATTTAGGGTTAGGGTTAGTGTTAGGGTTAGGGGTTAAGGTTAGGGTTAGGGTTAGGTTTAGGGTTAGGTTTAGGGTTAGGGAAAGGGTAATTGTTAGTGTTAGTGTTAGGGTTAGTGTTAGGGTAAGGGTTAGGGTTAGGGTTAGGGTTAGGATTAGGAGTAGGTATAGGGTAAGGGTTAGGGTTAGGGTTAGGGTGAGTGGTAGCATTAAGGTTAGGGTTAGGGTTAGGGTAAGGGTAAGGGTTAGGGTTAGGGTTAGGTTTGGGTTTAAGTTTAGGGTTAGGGTTAGGGATAGGGTTGAGTTTAGGATTGGGTTTAGGTTTATCGATAGGGTTAGGGTGAGGGTAAGAGTTAGGGTTAGAGTTAGGATTAGGTTTAGCATTAAGGTTAGGGTTAAGGTTAGGGTTGGGGTTAGGGTAATGGTTAGGGTTAGGGTTAGGGTTAGAGTTAGGATAAGGGTTAGGTTTAGTTTTAGGGTAAGGGTAAGTGTTAGGATTAGGGTTAGGGTTAAGTTTAGGGTTAGAGTTAGGGTTAGGATTAGGGTTAGGGTTAGGCTTAGGGTAAGGATTAGTGTTAGGGTTAGGGTTGGGGTTAGGTTTAGGTTTAATGTAAAGGTAAGGGTTAGGGTTAGGATTAGGGTTAGGGTTAGGGTTAGGGTTAGGATTAGGGTTAGGTTTAGGCTTAGGGTAAGGACTAGTGTTAGGGTTAGGTTTGGGGTTAGGGTTAGGGTTAGGGTTAGATTTAGGGTTAGGGTAAGGGTACTGTTTAGGTTTAGGGTTTGGTTTGGGGTTAGAGTTAGGGTAAGAGTAAGGGTTAGGGTAAGGGTTAGGGTTAGGTTCAGGGTTAGGGTTAGGCTAAGGGTTAGATTTAGGGTTAGGGTAAGGGCTAGGGTTAGGGTTAGGGTTAGGTTAAGACTAAGGGTTAGATTTAGGGTTAGGGTTAGGGTTAGGGTTAGGGTAAGTGTACGTGTAAGGTTTAGGGTTAAGTTTAGGATAAGGGTAAGGGTTAGGGTTAGGGTTAGGGTTAGAGTTAAGGTTAGGGTTAGTGTTAGGGTTAGGGTTAGGGTTAGGGTAAGGGTAAGGGTAAGGGTTAGGGTTAGGTTTAGGGTTACGGTAAGGGTTAGGTTTACGGGTTGGCGTTAGGGTTAGGGTTAGGGTTAGGTTTAAGGTTAGCATTAAGGTTAGTTTTAGGGTTAGCGTAAGTGTAAGGGTTAGGGTTAGGGTTAGGGTTAGTTTAAGGGTAAGGGTTACGGTTAGGGTTAGGGTTAGGGTTAGGATGACGGTTAGAGTTAGAGTAAGTGTAAGGGTGAATGTTAGGGTTAGGGTTAGGTTTAGGGTTAAGATTAGGGTTAGGGAAAGGGTTAGGGTTCGGTTTAGGTTTAGGGTTAGGGTAGGCATTAGGGTTAGGGAAAGGGTAAGGGTTAGGGTTAGGGTTAGGGTTCGGGTTAGCATTAAGTTTAGGGTTAGGGTTAGGGTAAGGGTAAGGGTTAGATTTAGGGTTAGGTTTAGGTTTAGGGTTAGGGTAAGGATTAGGTTTTGTGTTAGGGTTAGGGTTAGCATTAAGGTTAAGGTTAGGGTTAGGGTAAGGGTAAGGGTTAGATTTAGGGTTAGGGTTAGGGTTAGGGTTAAGGGTTAGGGTTAGGGTTAGGTATAGGGTAAAGGTAAGGGTAAGGGTTAGGGTTAGGGTGAGGGTTAGGGTTAAGGTTAGGGTTAGGGTTAGCTTTAGAGTTAGGTTTAGGGTTAGGGAAAGGGTAAGTGTTAGGGTTAGTGTTAGGGTTAGGGTTACAGTAAGGGTTATGGTTAGGGTTAGGGTTAGATGGTTAGGGGTTTGGTAAGGGTTAGGGTTAGGTTTAGGACAAACGTTAGGGTTAGGGTTAGGGTTAGGGTAAGGGTGAGGGTTAGAGTAAGGGTAAGGGTGAGGGTTAGGGTTATGGTTAGGGTTAGGGTTAGGTTTAGGGTTAGGGTTAGACTAAGGGTAAGGGTGAGGGTTAGGGTTAATGTTAGGTTTAGGGTTTGGGAAAGTGTTAGGGTTAGGGTTAGGGTTAGGGTTTGGATTAGGGTAAGGATTAGGCTTAGAGTTAGGTTATGGGTTAGGGTTAGAGTTAGGGTTAAGGTTAGGGTTAGGGTAAGGATTAGGTTTCGGGTTAGGGTTAGCATTAAGGTTAGGGTTAGTGTAAGGGTAAGGGTTAGGGTTAGGTTTAGGGTTAGGGTTAAGGTTAGGGTAAGTCTAAGGGTTAGAGTTAGGGTTAGGATAAGGGTTAGGGGTAGGGTTAGGGTTAGGGTAAGGCTAAGGGTTAGAGTTAGGGTTAAGTTTAGGGTTAGTGTTAGGGTTAGGGTTAGGTTAAGGGTTTGGGTTAGATGTAGGGTTAGGTTTAGGGTAAGGGTAAGGGTTAGGGTTAGGGTTAGGGTTAGGGTAAGGGTTATGGTTAGGGGTTTGTTTAGGGTTAGGGTTAGGTTTAGGGTAAACGTTAGGGTTAGGGTTAGGGTAAAAGTTAGGGTTAGGGTTAGGGTAAGGGTAAGTGTGAGGTTTAGGGTTAGGGTTACGGTTAGGGTAAGGGTAAGCGTTAGGGTTAGGGTTAGGGTTGGGTTTAGTGTTGGCGTTAAGGTTACGGTTAGGTTAGGGTAAGGGTAAGGTTAGATTTAGGGTTAGGGTTAGGGTTAGCGTAAAATTTAGGGTTAGGGTTAGTGGTAAGGTTAGGGTAAGGGTAGGAGTTAGGGATAGGGTTAGGGTTAGGTTAAGGGTTAGGGTTAGGGTTAGGGTTAGAGTAAGGGTTAGGGTTAGGATTAGCGTTAGTGTTAGGTTTAGGGTTAGGGTTAGGGTAAGGGTTAGGGTTAGAGTTAGGGTTAGGGTTAGGTTTAGAGTTAGGATAAGGGTTAGGGTTAGGGTTAGGGTAAGGGTTGGGGTTAGGGTTAGGGTTAGGGTTAGGATTAGGGTTAGCATTAAGGTTAGGGTTAAGGTTAGGTTTGGGGTTATGGTAATGGTTAGGGTTAGGGTTAGGGTTAGAGTTAGGATAAGGGTTAGGTTTAGTTTTAGGGTAAGGGTAAGGGTTAGGATTAGGGTTAGGGTTAAGTTTAGGGTTAGAGTTAGGGTTAGAATTAGGGTTAGGGTTAGGCTTATGGTAAGGATTAGTGTTAGGGTTAGGGTTGGGGTTAGGTTTAGGTTTAATGTAAAGGTAAGGGTTAGGGTTAGGATTAGGGTTAGGGTTAGGGTTAGGGTTAGGGTTAGGATTAGGGTGAGGGTTAGGCTTAGGGAAAGGACTAGTGTTAGGGTTAGGGTTGGGGTTAGGGTTAGGATTAGGGTTAGATTTAGGGTTAGGGTAAGGGTACGGTTTAGGTTTAGGGTTTGGTTTGGGGTTAGAGTTAGGGTATGAGTAAGGGTTAGGGTTAGGGTTAGGGCTAGGGTTAGGGTAAGTGTAAGTGTAAGGTTTAGGGTTAAGGTTAGGATAAGGGTAAGGGTTAGGGTTAGGGTTAGGGTTAGAGTTAAGGTTAGGGTTAGTGTTAGGGTTAGGGTTAGGGTTAGGGTAAGGGTAAGGGTTAGGGTTAGGTTTAGGGTTACGGTAAGGGTTAGGTTTACGGGTTGGGTTTAGGGTTAGGGTTAGGGTTAGGTTTAAGGTTAGCATTAAGGTTAGTTTTAGGGATAGCGTAATTGTAAGGGTTAGGGTTAGGGTTAGGGTTAGGTTAAGGGTAAGGGTTACGGTTAGGGTTAAGTTTAGGGTTAGGATGACGGTTAGAGTTAGAGTAAGTGTAAGGGTGAATGTTAGGGTTAGGGTTAGGTTTAGGGTAAAAATTAGGGTTTGGGAAAGGGTTAGGGTTCGGGTTAGGTTTATGGTTAGGGTAGGCATTAGGATTAGGGAAAGGGTAAGGGTTAGGGTTAGGGTTAGGGTTCGGGTTAGCATTAAGTTTACGGTTAGGGTTAGGGTAAGGGTAAGGGTTAGACTGAGGGTTAGGTTTAGGTTTAGGGTTAGGGTAAGGATTAGGTTTAGGGTTAGGGTGAGGGGTAGCATTAAGGTTAAGGTTAGGGTTAGGGTAAGGGTAAGGGTTAGATTTAGGGTTAGGTTAGGGTTAGGGTTAAGGGTTAGGGTTAGGGTTAGATATAGGGTAAAGGTAAGGGTAAGGGTTAGGGTTAGGGTGAGGGTTAGGGTTAAGTTTAGGGTTAGGGTTAGCTTTAGGGTTAGGTTTAGGGTTAGGGAAAGGGTAAGTGTTAGGGTTAGTGTCACGGTTAGGGTTACAGTAAGGGTTAGGGTTAGGGTTAGGGTTAGGATTAGGGGTAGGGTTAGGGTAAGGATTAGGTTTAGGGTTAGGGTGAGGGGTAGCATTAAGGTTAGGGTTAGGGTTAGGGTAAGGGTAAGGGTTAGGGTTAGGGTTAGTGTTACGTTTAGGGATAGGGTAAGGGTTAGGGTTTGGGTTAGGTTTTGGTTTAAGGTTAGGGTTAGGGTTAGGGTTAGGATTATGGTTAGGGTTAGAATAACGGTAAGGGTGAGGGTTAGGGTTAGGGTTAGGTTTAGGGTTAAGTTTAGGGTTAGGGAAAGGGTTAGGGTTCAGGTTATGGTTAGGGTTAGGGTAGTTATTAGGGTTAGGGAAAGGGTAAGGGTTATGGTTAGGGTTAGGGTTCAGGTTAGCATTAAGTTTAGAGTTAGGGTTAAGGTAAGGGTAAGGGTTAGATTTACCGTTTGGTTTAGGTTTAGGTTTAGGGTAAGGATTAGGTTTCGTGTTAGGGTTAGGGTTAGCATTAAGGTTAGGGTTAGGGTTAGGGTAAGGGTAAGGGTTAGATTTAGGGTTAGGGTTAGGGTTAGGGGTTAAGGTTAGGGTTAGGGTTAGGTTTAGGTTTAGGTTTAGGTTTAGGTTTAGGGAAAGGGTAATTGTTAGGGTTAGTGTTAGGGTTAGGGTTAGGGTAAGGGTTAGGGTTAGGGTTAGGATTAGGAGTAGGTTTAGGGTAAGGGTTAGGGTTAGGGTTAGGGTTAGGGGTAGGGGTAGGGTTAGGGTAAGGATTAGGTTTAGGGTTAGGGTGAGGGGTAGCATTAAGGTTAGGGTTAGGGTTAGGGTTAGGGTTAGGGTTAGCATTAAGGTTGGGGTTAGTGTAAGGGTAAGGGTTAGGGTAAGGGTAAGGTTTAGTGTTAGGGTTAGTGTTACATTTAGGGTTAGGGTAAGGGTTAGGGTTTGGGTTAGGTTAGGGTTTAAGGTTAGGGTTAGGGTTAGGGATAGGGTTGAGGTTAGGATTGGGCTTAGGTTTAGCGTTAGGGTTAGGGTTAGGGTTAGGGGTAGGGTTAGGGGTAGGTTTAGGTTAAGGGTTAGGGTTAGGATTAGCGGTTAGGGTTAGGCTTAGGGTTAGGGTTAGGGTAAGGGTGAGGTTTAGAGTAAGGGTAAGGGTGAGGGTTAGGGTTAGGTTTAGGGGTAGGGTTAGGGAAAGTGTTAGGGTTAGGGTTAGGGTTAGTGTTTGGGTTAGAGTAAGGATTAGGCTTAGAGTTAGGGTATGGGTTAGGGTTAGAGTTAGGGATAACGTTAGGGTTAGGGTTTGGATTAGGTTTCGGGTTAGGGTTAGGGTTAGCATTAAGGTTAGGGTTAGTGTAAGGGTAAGGGTTAGAGTAAGGGTTAGTGTTAGTGTTAGGTTAAGGGTTTGGGTTAGATGCAGGGTTAGGTTTAGGGTAAGGGTAAGGTTTAGGGTTAGGGTTAGGGTTAGGGTAAGGGTTATGTTTAGGGGTTTGGTTAGGGTTAGGGTTAGGTTTAGGGTAAGCGTTAGGGTTAGGGTTAGGGTAAAAGTTAGGGTTAGGGTTAGGGTAAGGGTAAGTGTGAGGTTTAGGGTTAGGGTTACGGTTAGGGTAAGGGTAAGCGTTAGGGTTAGCGTTAGGGTTGGGTTTAGTGTTGGCGTTAAGATTACGGTTAGGATAGGATAAGGGTAAGTTTAGGTTTAGGGTTAGGGTTAGGGTTGGGTTTAAGGTTAGAGTTAGGGTAAGGGAAAGGGTTAGGGTTAGGGTTAGGGTTAGGGTTAGCGTAAAGTTTAGGGTTAGGGTTAGTGGTAAGATTAGGGTAAGGGTAAGAGTTAGGGATACGGTTAGGTTTAGGTTAAGGGTTAGGGTTAGGGTTAGGGTTAGAGTAAGGGTTAGGGTTAGGATTAGCCTTAGGGTTAGGTTTAGGGTTAGGGTTAGGGTTAGGGTTAGGGTTAGAGTTAGGATAAGGGTTAGGGTTAGGGTTAGGGTAAGGGTAAGGGTAAGGTTTGGGGTTAGGGTTAGTGTTAGGATTAGGGTTAGCATTAAGGTTAGGGTTAAGGTTAGGGTTGGGGTTAGGGTAATGGTTAGGGTTAGGGTTAGGGTTAGAGTTAGGATAAGGGTTAGGTTTAGGGTTAGGGTAAGGGTAAAGGTTAGGATTAGGGTTAGGGTTAAGTTTAGGGTTAGGGTTAGGGTTAGGATTAGCGTTAGGGTTAGGCTTACGGTAAGGATTAGTGTTAGGGTTAGGGTTGGGGTTAGGTTTAGGTTTAATGTAAAGGTAAGGGTTAGGGTTAGGATTAGGGTTAGGGTTAGGCTTAGGGTAAGGACTAGTGTTAGGGTTAGGGTTGGGGTTAGGGTTAGCATTAGGGTAAGGGTAAGGGTTAGGGTTAGGGTTAGGGGTTAGGGTTAGGGTTAGATTTAGCGTTAGGGTAAGGGTACGGTTCAGGTTTAGGGTTTGGTTTGGGGTTAGAGTTAGGGTAAGAGTAAGGGTTAGGGTTAGGGTTAGGGTTAGGGTCAGGGTTAAGGTTAGGCTAAGGGTTAGATTTAGGGTTAGGGTAAGGGATAGGCTTAGGGTAAGGGCTAGGGTTAGGGTTAGGGTTAGGTGAAGACTAAGGGTTAGATTTAGGGTTAGGGTTAGGGTTAGGGTTAGGGTAAGTGTAAGTGTAAGGTTTAGGGTTAAGGTTAGGATAAGGGTAAGGGTTAGGGTTAGGGTTAGGTTTAGAGTTAAGGTTAGGGTTAGTGTTAGAGTTAGGGTTAGGGTTAGGGTAAGGGTAAGGGTTAGGTTTAGGGTTAGGGTAAGGCTAAGGGTTAGAATTAGGATTAGGGTTAGGGTTAGGTTTGGGGTTAGGTTTCGGGTAATGGTAAGGGTTACTGTTAGGTTTAGGGTTAGTTTTAGGGTTAGGGTTAGGGTAAGGGTAAGGGTTAGGGTTAAGGTTAGGGTTAGGGATACGTTACGGTTAGGGTAAGGATTAGGGTTAGGGTTAGGGTTAGGAGTAGGAGTAGGTTAAGTTTTAGGGTTAGGGTAAGGTTAAGGGTTAGGGTTAGGGTTAGGGTAAGGGTTAGGGTTAGGGTTAGGGTTAGGGTTAGGGTTAGAGTTAGGGTTAGGGTAAGGGTTAAGCTTAGGGTTAGCGTTAGGGTAAGGCTAAGGGTCAGAATCAGGGTTAGGGTTAGGGTTAAGGTTAGTGTTAGTGTTAGGGTTAGGGGTACGGTTAGGGTAAAGTTAAGGGTTAGGGTTAGGGTTAGGGTTAGTGTTAGAGGTAGGTTTAGGGATAGGGTAAGGGTTAGGGTTAGGGTTAGGGTTAGTGTTAGGGTTAGGGTAAAAGTTAGGGTTAGGGTTAGATTTAGGTTTAGGGTTAGGGTTAGGGTTAGGGTAAGGGTTAGGGTTAGGGTTAGGGTTAGGTTTAGGTTTAGGGTTAGGGTAAGGGTATGGGTTAGGGTTAGGGTTAGGTTCAGGGTTAGGGTGAGGGTAAGAGTTAGGTTTAGGTTTAGTGTTAGGTTTAGGGTTAAGGTTAGGGTTAGTGTTAGGGTTAGGGTTAGGTTTAGGGTAAGGGTAAGGTTTAGGGTTAGGGTTAGGGTTAGGTTTGGGGTTAGGGTTAGGGTAAGAGTAAGGGGTAGGGTTAGGGTTAGGGTTAGGTTAAGTGTTAGGGTTAGGGTTAGGGATAGGTTAGGTTTGGAGTTAGGGTTATGGTAAGGGTAGGGTTAGGGTTAGCGTTAGGGTTAGGTTTAGGGTTAGGCTTAGGGTTAGGGTAAGGGTAACGGTTAGGGTTAAGGTTAGGGTTAGGTTTAGGTTTATTTAGGTTTAGGGTTAGGGTTAGGGTTAGTGTAGGGTTAGGATTAGGGTTAGTGTTAGGGTTAGGTTTAGGGTTAGGGTTAGGGTTAACTTTAGGGTACGGGTAAGGTTTAGGGTTAGGGTTAGGGTTAGGTTTGGGGTTAGGGTCAGGGTAAGAGTAAGGGTTAGGGTTAGGGTTAGGGTTAGTAACGGTTAGGGTTAGGGTTAGGGATAGGGTTAGGTTTGGAGTTAGGGTTATGGTAAGGGTAGGGTTAGGGTTAGGGTTAGGGTTAGGTTTAGGGTTAGGGTTAGGGTTAGGGTAAGGTTAACGGTTAGGGTTAAGGTTAGGGTTAGGTTTAGGTTTAGGGTTATTGTAAGGATTATGGTTAGGCTAAGGGTTAGGATTAGAATTGCTGTTAGGGTTAGGTTAAGGGTTAGGGTTAGGGTAAGGGTAAGGTTAGGGTTACGTTTAGGGTTGGGGTTAGGGTTAGGTTTAAGGTTAGGTTTAGGGTTAGGGTTAGAGTAAGGGTAAGGGTGAGGGTTAGGGTTAGGGTTAGGATTATGTTTAGGGTTAAGGTTAGGGTTAGGGAAAGGGTTAGGGTTAGGGTTAGGGTCAGGGATAGGTTAAGCATTAAGGTTAGGGTTAGGGATAGGTAAGGGTAAGGGTTAGTGTTAGGATTAGGGTTAGTTTTAGGGTTAAGTTTACAGTAATGGTAAGGGTGAGATTTAGGGTTAGGATTAGGGTTAGGTTTAGGGTTAAAGTTAGGTTTAGGGAAAGGGCTGGGTTTAGGGTTAGGATTAGGGTTACTGTAAGCATTAGGGTTTGGGTAAGCGTAAGGGTTAGGTTTAGGGTTAGGGTTAGGGTTAGAATTAAGTTTAGGGTTAGGGTTAGGGTAAGGGTAAGGTTTAAGTTTATGGTTATGGTTAGGGTTAAGGTTACTTTTCGGGTTAGGGTTAGCATTAAGGTTAGGATTGGGTTAGGTTAAGGGTAAGGGTTAGATTTAGGGTTAGGGTTAGGGTTAGGGTTAGGGGTTAGTTTTAGGGTTAGGGTTAGTGTTAGGTATAGGGTTAGGGTAAGGGTAAGGGGTTAGGGTAAGTGTTAGGGTTAGGGTTAGGGTAAGAGTAAGGGGTAGGGTTAGGGTTAGGGTTAGGTTAAGTGTTAGGGTTAGGGTTAGGGATAGGGTTAGGTTTGGGTTTAGGGTTATGGTAAGGGTAAGGGTTACGGTTAGGGTTAAGTTAGGGTTAGGGTTAGGGTAAGGGAAAGCGTTAGGGTTAAAGTTCGGTTTAGGATTAGGTTTAGGGTTAGGGTAAGGATTATGGTTAGGTTAAGGGTTAGGATTAGGGTTAATGA